>JACEIK010006485.1:32528-89850 GCA_018107945.1 Datura stramonium
CCTGGCATATGAAATAATGTTCCTTAAAGTTTGGGACACAGAGAATGATTGCCTCTTTTGAGTTTTCAGGTGGTGCGGAGGCCTTTTCTTTGCCCTTGCTCTTGCTAGAAGATGATGCGTGGGCCTTGTCCTTTACTCTATTTCTAGATGAAGACATGGTAGTTCTGCAAAACATAGGATTAGTGACAGCCATTCTGTAATGAACTAAATAAAAAAACCTATTCTAAAGGATGAAGTGAGAAACAATGATTAAAAACCATCATGTAAAGAACCAATAGCATCGGCGAAACACAGGCGAGTTGTAGGAGGAATCCGCGGACCAGCCCTAACTTGACGATGCAGATTAGAAGATTGAGAAAAACCAATAGTGTGCCAACGAAAAGGCGATGAGTCACTGGTCTAGATCAGCGAACTGTCAATGCTACGCGGGATCCAATCAGTGGCTTGAAGCCATCTTAAAGGAAATTGGACCGGCGTTCCATCGGTTTTTCGACGGACCCGACCGGCGAATCGCTGAACCTCATCGTTCCCAAATCGAATTTATAAAAATCACAAGAGCTCATGAACAAACACCCACACATATTTTGATGAAAATAACACCACAACATCTAAAAAAATTAAATGACGATTTGCCCTTAAGAATGACGTCAACTAGTCTATCATCGGGCAACACATGTCATTTCACTCCACTTGGGTTACTCAGACTTCACCCATTTAAAATTCACACAAATAGAAGACTTGGTTCCCCACTCATTTCAACAAACAGATCATACTCATGAATCCAATGGGAAAGGAAAGCATTAAGAATGAAAGAATAATGAACCATTGATGAAATAATGAAAAAGGCAAGGAAACATTACCACACTATCGGAATACTTGCAAACTTGAGCTTGCAGAGCTTAACAACTTTCAACAATGGCACTTAAAAGGTTGTGTAGTGGAGAAATAAAATTCGAGTGTAGCGAGGGTGTTAGTGAAAGGAGAGATGGGTACAAATCGTACACAAAGCCCGTGGAAATATTCAGAGGATGCCAGAAGTCACAGGATCAGACCATAACAACATTGTACAACTCGTAGGAGAATTGTGTGACTTTTACTAGCTCCCAACACTTAACTGAATTTAGAGCTTCCGGTCATTGTACGAGTGAAGATATGACTCGTATGATCAAGTTATGAGTCATAGGAGAAGGTCGTGGCATGAAGGAGAATTCAATTTTAAGGAGATCCTTCCTGAGTTTTCAAATATTCTTGGGTTTTACTTTATTGTTCTTGAATTGACCAAAGTTGAATTGTGCAATAATCATGTGGATTTCTATATCAATCTTCAGTGTATGTTCTTTAATTATGTATACTTAAATGAATGTTAATTCTTTGCATACAATCATGAGAGGCTAAAACCTCGACAACTAGAATTGTGGGAATCATGGTGAATTAACAACTTAGGGTTTGCACAAAGTGATTCTAAACCAATACGTATGCTTGTATTGTCTTCTCTTCATCTTTAATGTTTCTTAATGATGCGCAATGTTAGGACTTGCACAAATTCTCCATTTTCTTGAACTTAGTGAATAGAGAATAAGAAAAGAAAAGAACAACAAAGCCTTGAACTTTATAGTTCATTGTTTAACTTGAGCTATGGTCGCAGAATAGTTAATTTGGAACAAATTGACAATGAGTAAAGAGAAATCACTTAAGAGACCTAATTTGGTAATTCAGTATAGTAATCTAATAGGGACGAACCATCCATTTGGATGAACCAATGTAATCAGTTATACAAGCTAAGTATTGAGATAGATCACAAGAGTAAAATTCGAAGTAGTCATGAATCCTTTGGGAATGCTTCCCTAGTTAAATTACATCAACTTGATAACAACTTAAATTTTCAATACAATTACGTGTTTACTTATTTAAGAACCCCTCATTAGGAGATAATCGAACTAAAAATCAAAATACTAGCATTATTCTACATCCTGGCCTTATTGCCATTTAGATCGACCCCAATCTTTCTTAGGTTCTTTATTGACAACATCCACGTCATACTTTTTCAGGGGTGTGTTTTGAGCGTTATCAAAAGTGGCGCCATTGCCGGGGAATACGACTTAAGATTAGAGTAATTGTTGTGTGTAACTTTTAGTCGCTATTTCTTCATTTACATTTTTCTTTTGTTTTTGTTCTATTAAGGTTACTGCAAGGAAACCCTAGCCTCTATAAGAACCAGGATGGAGGATGTGAGATTGCTAGTGCCTCTGATGGCACAATTTAGTGTTCAGACACTAGAAACTATCCTAATGAATTATGATGGGGATGATGTCTAGGGATACACAGAAATTGTCAATTCCCTAAAGGGAATGAGGTCCTACAATTTCAAACCAAAGAAGTTGGACTTGATTTAATGAACAAGCAAACCCCTCCAGCGAAACCGTCAATAGAGGTACCACCAGTTCTTGAGTTTAAAGCTCTACCCCCATATTTGAAATATGCTTTTCTTGGGGAGAACAATACCTTTCCGGTTATTATAGTGTATATCTTGTAGACTGGCAAGTAGAGGCCTCGGTTTCAGTATTGAGGAGACACAAAAGCCAATTGGGTGGACCATTGTCGACATCACTCGGTATTCCCCTTGTCATTTTCACCCATAAAATCCAGCTTGTGCCAAATAATATTTCCAGCATATAGCACCGCAGATGACTGAATCCACATGTGCAAGATGGGTGAAGAAAGAGATTATAAAGTGGCTAGATGCAGGTGTAGTTTACCCCATCGCTGATAGTAAATGGGTGATCTCAGTACAGTATGTCCCAAAACAAGGAAGAATCACAGTAGTGCCAAATAAAAGGAATGAGCTGATACCAACAAGGTCAGTTATAGCATGGCGTGTTTGCATGGACTACCAAAAACCTAATCATTGGACCCAAAAAGAACACTTCCCGATGCCCTTTATTGATCAGATACTTGAAAGGTTAGCAGGTAGAGGATGGTACAATATTCTTGATGGTTACTCGGGGTTTAATTATATCTCAATATCCCTAGAGGATAAAGAGAAAATGACCTTTACTTTTCCTTAAGGGAATTTTTCTTTTAGGAGGATGCCCTTTAGGTTGTGCAATGCACTGGCCATATTTCAGCATTGTATGATGTCCATTTTTTTAAACATGGTGGAGGACACCATCGAAGTATTTATGGATGACTTCTCGATTGTGGGTGGTTAATTTTAAGATTGCCTTGAGCATCTATGTCAAGTGCTTAGAAGATGTGAAGAAACCAATCTGGTTGTAAATTGGGAGAAATGCCATTTCTTGGTCAAAAAGGGGATTGTGATAGGCCATATAATTTAAGGAAAAGGGATGGAGGTGGACAAAAAAAATTGAGGTAATAGCATGATTGCCACCACCTAATTCTGTCGAAGGTGTCAAGAGCTTTTTGGGGCACGCAGGATTCAATAGGAGGTTCATTAAGGACTTCTGAAAAATTGCACAACCATTATGCAAACTACTTGAGAAGGAGGTGAAGTTTGTGTTTGATGAAGCGTGTTTGAAAGACTTTGAATGCCTAAAGGAAAGACTCGCCTCAGCCCCCATTATCATAGCTCCAGATTGGTCTCTCCCATTTGAGGTAATGTGTGATACTGGCATGGTTGCTCTCGGTGTTGTTTTAGGATAAAGGATAGCAAAGATATTTCACTCAATCTATTATGCCAGTAAGATACTCAATACAGTTCAAAAGAATTACATGGTATCTGAACAGGAGTTACTAGTAATAGTCTTTGCTTTTGAAAAGTTTTGTGCATACTTTCTTGAAACTAAGGTAATTTTTCATACAGACCATGTGGCATTGCGGTATTTGATGTCGAAGAAGGATGCTAAACCAAGGCTAATTAATTGGGTGTTTCTCTTATAGGAATTTATGTTCGAGGTAAACGACCGTAGGGGAATCGAGAATTAATTGGCTAACCACTTATCCATGTTGGAGGCAGAGGAAATATTGAAAATGAGGTTGATATCAAAGATTCTTTTTGTAATACCCCAAAAGAGATAAGATCAGACCCGAGGGTTGAAACGGAGAAAAATATGACTTTCTGCACTAGATCACAGGACGAGTCATCCAGTGACTCGTGAGGTGCACCATGAGTCGTTAAGTGACTCGTGGGGAGAAGGGAAGGCTTGTTGGAATTGTGAGATTTGGGGGTGACCACGGGTGTGACCACGAGTGATGGTCAGCACCTCAATTCGTTATGATAGCCGTGGTCAGGAGATTGGAAGTTTGGATAGTGCATGCCATGACTTGGTCACCGCGAGTCGTTTTGTATACCACGAGTCATGGTGTCCCTCTTGGAGACCCTCAGAGATAAATTTCCAGTGCTGATCACGAGAAGAAAACCACGAGTCGTGGTACAAAGGACGAGTCCTCTAGTCCCTCGTGGGGATTGGCAGTGTGCATTTTTTGCGAAATTATTAAGGGTTTTTTCATAATTTCTAAGTTCCTAAGACCTATACTACGTCATTTTAAGCTCAGAAAAGTGTTTTATAAGAGAGATAAGTTCATTATAAGCCTATTCTCTTCCATGCATGCAAACCTAGAGGTTCTAAAGGGTGATCAAGCTTAGGTTCGTCAAGCTCTTCCCCAAATTTCCATTAGGCATTCAAGAGGGTTGTATAATCAGATTCTTCCAAGTATGTAGGATTATGAATGGGTGTAATCATCCACACCCATGCCCAATCCCTTATCAATTTCATGAAAATTCTAGTTGATGAATCTATGGGTTTTAACCCAACATGTGAATTTTCTAAGAATCAATCATGGGTATGATCTATGCATGTTTCTAATGTTGAATTGTGATTAATGGACATATTTTACAATGTTTTCAATTACAAATTATGATTTCAAGCTTTTCTAAATTTTGATGCCCATCCATGGAAGTTCATGAAAGTTGAGATCTATAATATAGGTATTCAAGCATGATGAGATATGTATGATGAAAGTATGATTTTGAATTACCCATGTCCATGTTCATGTTTTCGAATGATCAAGTCTATGTCAAGCATGTTTAAGCATTGGGAAAGCCCATATGATCAAGTATGTGTCATGATTTATCTAAATTTCATGTTATTAGCTTACCACATGGATTTGGAGTCTAGACTCCCATTATTTCTAGACTATGGTATGGTTTGAGTCGAATGCTCCTCATGTTATGATTTTAGATTTATCCATGTATGTTATGAGTCGTCTTCGTCACTAGATGATGGTTCAACTTTGTTGAAAAATGATGGAGAGCATATGCATATTTTTGGGAGTAGTGTCTAGTACCGAGTAGTCTAAGGGTCAGTTAACCCTATTCCTTAGAACTGCATGCCAACGTAGGTATGTTAAGATTATTGGGAGCTTCCTTGTGAGCTTCCCCTGCCCCCAAGGAGCCTTCAGCTTGATATTGATATCCTGGTAGTGTCCTTAAGCCTGGCAAGGCTTTGGACGGCTCTGCCCAATTGAGTGTAACAGTCGGAACCACATAAGCTCTATCATGGTAATGTCGGTTATAAGACGAGTCTCCCATTATTCCTCATGATTTTAGTTATGAATGTTCATCAGTCATGATATTATGTTTTCGCAGGTTTGACCCAATATTCAGTTTTACTTATGACTATTAGTTTTCAACTTTGGGTCATTCGATTCAGTTATGATATTCAGTTATGATACTCAGTTATGTATGAATCATATTTTCAGATAATAGCATGCTAGCCCTACTCACAGACTCTTATGATGAATTGTTTTATGTTATGCATGATCACTGGTTTTACTTACTTAGAAGTTCACTTACCTTACATACTCGGTACATTCCACGAACAAATCGCATACTCTATGTTATATTGTTTCATGATACAGGCTCAGATATTCAGGCTTAGTCCTGCCATTAGCCAGACTCTCAGTATTAGCATCTCCCAGTCTCAGTTGGTGAATCCTCACCTTCTGAGGGCCCTTTATCAGTTGTATTTAATATTTTCAGTTTTAGACTATAGTAAGTTAGTTGGGGTCTTGTCCCATCAACTCGTCAGTAGTAGAGGCTTATCAGACATAGTATGTATTTCAACTTCAAACTTGTGGATGTATTTAGTAATTTGTGTTATCAGATTTTCATACTTCCGCTATGTTATATATATATGTATCAGATTTCCACATTTATATTGTTGAGCTTAGATTCCATGTTCAGTCCTTAGGTAGACTTTGAGTCTCTTGGGGTTCTTTGTCCCGTGTCTTGATTCGAGCCTATGTTATGGTCGTGACAAACTTGGTATAAGAACATTAGGTTTTGAAGTGTCCTAGGGTGTCTGAAAGTCGCGTTAAGTAGAGTCTTTTTCATGGGTGTGAACAACGCCACACTTATGACGAAGAGGCTACGAGACGTTTAGGAAATGTTCCCTTCTTTCATGTTCTATGACGTGCGATGAAATGTCTCTATCTTTCTAATTCGTGGCATACGCATTTGTAGAATCATGCCTCCTCATCGAGTTATTGAAAGGAGGAATGAAAATGAAAATGGCTACGAGAATGGCAATGGGGATGGGCACAATAGTCCCCACCAGCCCATGAGGATCATGTACCCAAGCAGGTTGCCACACGGAGTTCAGGGTAGCCGTTAAGATGCTAGCTCAGGATTTGACCACCCAGCTCAACCAACAAGCGGTAGCGCATGTCCCCCAAAACGGGAATGCGGCAACGACACGAACCCCTTAAACCTCAAACCTCAAACCTTCCAAAAACTGAAAATCTCACCTAATCTTCCTTGGATCATCTCCAGAACAGTGTCATCTGCCATCCGCAAGTTATAAATAACAAAATAATGATACAAAAAGGTTCAACCCAGGGAAATGGATCAACAATAAAAAATGACAATACGGGTTCTTGCACTTCCTGACATGGCTAATAACTGCACTTCCTGAACTCCTACACACCCGACACCTTTGGCAAGAATAGGGATTTACCTTGAGAGCACCCAAATTAACCATCATTTCCATCATGGGGAACATTCATAGGGTTCAGAGTAAGGAAATCATGAGCATTCCTCATTCGAGAAATCTAAGCTCGGAATATACCTGATATATCACGATCTTATGATTCAATATAGAAAATCTTAAGGAATGAGTTCATAGAGTTGAGCATGCTGAGAGACATGAGTTCACAT
Organism: Datura stramonium; assembly: GCA_018107945.1. NCBI lineage: Eukaryota > Viridiplantae > Streptophyta > Magnoliopsida > Solanales > Solanaceae > Datura > Datura stramonium. The sequence goes on from JACEIK010006485.1 coordinate 39,703, forward strand.
TCATCACTAGAGTCATGACATGAAGCTGAATATTTATGGAGTCATGGGGTAATATTGGTGTCGCTGACTGACAGGGTTACCTATCATCTTAGGGCTCTGAACGTAAGTATGAGTTGTTTCATGATCCGAACATAGGCCCGATTCGAGACACGGGACAAGGAGCCCCAAGAGACTCCAAGTCGACCCATGGAATGAACATACATCTAACTCAATCAAATAAAATGGAAGAATTAAAATAACAAAATAGTGGAAGTCTGATCATAACATAACATCGACACTGGAATTCACTTCATACACGATAAGTTAATTACCACATACAGTCTGAAAGTCTCTAACATATCTGATGGGTTGATGGCACAATACCCCCAACAAACCTAACAAGCGTAAAAACTGAAAATATAAAGATAACTACTAACGAATGGTCCTCGAGAGATGAGGACTCACCACTAAATTTGGATGCTAACTCCGAAAGCTGACTAATGATGGGGCTGAGTCTGGAGATCAGAGCTTGTATCATAAAAAGATACAGCATAGAGTATGCGGTCAGTAGGTGGAATGTACCGACTATGCAAGGTAAGTAAAACGGACATTTAAAATACATAAAAGCTCATAAGAGTAGGACAACTTGATCGTAACATAAATACCATAACGCAAACATAAGGCTCAAGGTTTTCAAAACATTTGTAAATAAGCCATAATCATAATAATAAGAGAAAAGCTTTATTAAACATGACCTGAGCCAAAGTATATAATAATAACCATACATAAATCATGAGGAACAGTGGGATATTCTTATAGCCAACTTGCCACCCATATGAAAATACATGGGCAGAGCTGTAAAGCCCTAGTCGGGAGCGTTCATACCTGGCCAAGAGGTAGAACCATCAAGAGGTGTGATATCACAATTGAGGTATTTGGGAAAAGAGACAGAGTATCATGGAAGTCCCATCGTAGCTCTGGCCCAGGCGCGTAGTTACGAGACTCGGGGCATGCTTGGACCCCGGTTTCTACACGGTGTTAATACTACTCCCAAACATATATAGTGCTCATAGGTATAATATACATAAGATTCATAGGCTAGTTAAAATAATGATAACCACCAAGAATGCTTAAAATTCGTGAACTAGCAATCAAAGTAAGTCGTGAGTCGGCCATAATCATAAATCATAAATCATGAGGTTACATTGCATACTTGTAAAAACATGTATATAGTTGTTATTCATAAATTCATGATAGAGCATTTGAGAGAAATCATATCATAAGTCCCTAAATCTTAAAGGGGTTAATGAACATCAAAATCAAAGTAGAGTCAAAACTTGATTTATCATGAAACCTACATAATTCGTCATAGTTTGTTGAGAATTTAAATCCCCTAAAATAGTTTATAAAATACGCCCATGATTTGTAAAATATGAATTGATACATGAAGGGAATTAACCCATAGATAGATCATATGGATTTTATAAAGTGGAATAAATCCTAGAATTCTCCCGATAGAATTTCATTATTTAGAGAGCAATTGAGCATGGGTGTGGACAAATTCACCCATTCATAGCCTACATACCTTAGAGAATCGAGATTCTACAACTACGTGATTGCCCCGATGAAGAATTCATAAAAACTTTAAGGAATTAAGCTTGATCACTTCTCTTGGCTTCTAACTTTGCATGCATGAATAGAAATAGCCTAGAATGAACTTACCCCTCTTAATACTCACTATTCATAGCTTAAAATGAAGTAGTTTAGGACCATAGGGCTCAAGAATATGAAAATACCCTTAATGAATTTCTGGAAAAAGCCTTTCTGCGAATGACTATAGGCATAATGGACCATTACGGCTCAACGATCCATTACATGACCTCGTTGTTACACCCTAGAATCAGGAGTTTCGAATGCCCAGCAACGGCTGCCTCAAGCAGTCGTTAAAGATCCCAACAACTTGTTGTTACCGTCATTCCACCCGCTTTGCCTTAAATACAAAATTCTTCCCAGACACTGCACTAGCGACTTGTTGCTACCCACATTCGTTACGTGATCATTTCTCCTAATTTGAACAACCTCACAACGGCTCACATCCAAATGCCCATTACATCTAGAAATGAGTCGTTCCTAGACCCATTACTTGCAGCTCCAATCCTCTGACACCTCTGGACACGCCCAATGGGTCATTGGTCCCACTAACGGCAGGTACAATGACCCGTTACGAAGAGTTTTCAGATTTCTACTACTTTTAACTTTCAAATGCGGGTGTAGTCTTGAGCACTTTCGGTATTACAATATCTCCCCTTGAGCATTCGTCCTTGAATGTGGGAAATATCTGAGAAACATAGAAATGAAATCACCATATTCAAATACTAAGCATACGTGCGGCGATGGAGTATTGTCTACGATTTGAAGTACATAGTTAGGCCCGAATTCATAAGATCATATATATGTACTTTTACATGAAGAAAGCGAGGTACATGAGATGAACATGAGCGGAATAGAGTTTTAGGGAAAAATGATACCTCAAGCGGGGAGTGCTTGGTAGGAAATAGATGTGGGTATCTAGCCATCATATCTACTTCGGCTTCCGATGTGCTTTCTGTCAACATGTTGATTCCTCCACAAAACATTGGCTTGAAGCTACTTCTTTGTTTTTAGCCGAACTTTGACGATCCTAGTATTTCGGCGGAACCTCCTCAATAACTAAATTTTATCTTCACCAAAAATTTGTCCACAAAACCAGAGATGGATCACTCAAACACCTCTTTGTGAGTGATACATGGAAAACAGTGGACTAAAAGCTTATTCTTGGGAAACTCAATTCATATGCTACCTTGCCTATGAGTTTCCCTTTATTTCTAAACCTCGTCACTCCCTTCATAGGATATACCTTCAAAAACACCCAATATTCAACTTCGAACTCAAGTTCTCTCCTTCTCTCATCAGCATAAGACTTTGGTGAATTTGAGCATTTTCAACCTATCCGTATGATTGAACTTCTCATGGCCCAATAAAAGCGAGATACGGTCCTATCATTGCGGTTTCACTTGGAGCTTCAAACCACGATAGGAGATCTACATCTCGTAGATGAAACACTCAAGCGAGCCATCGGAATGTTAGAACGGTAGGCTGTTGTTATACGCAAGCTCAATAAGAGGCTAATGATCATCCCAACTGCCCTTGAAGTCAATCACACACGCACTCAACATGTCTGAAGAGTACGAATAGTTAGCTCCTCCACGACTATCGGTTTGCGGATGAAATGTTGTACTAAGCTTGACATAGTACCAAGAATCCGTTTTGAATGACACTCCAAAGTGAGAGGTAAGTAGGTACCTCGCATGCGATATGATGGAAAGGGAACTCCATCCCAGCCGAACTAGCTCTCGAATGTACGGTTGGCATAATCCTCTAAGGAAATCGGTTGTTTTGACGGTAGAAAATGAGAGGCTATGGTCGGCAATCAACGACCACCCAAATAGAGTCATACGGTCGGCGAGTGCGCGACAAGGCTTGTGATTAAGTCCATATTTATTTCTTCCCACTTCTATTAGGGATACTGATGTACTAAAGCACACCTCATGATCTTTGATGCTCGGCCTTCACTTGCTGACAATTAGGACTCTTAAAGTACAAATTACTGCGATGTCACTTCTTCATTGCCATTCCACTATTGACCTTCCGTAGGTCACGGTACATCTTGGCATTGCTTTGGATGTATTGAATATTTGAAACCATGAGCCTCATGCGCATCGACTTCTCCAAATCATCAATGTTTGGGACACACAATAGACCTTGATATAGAAGCACACCATCTTCCCCTTTGGAGGAGAGCTCTACATTCTAATTCTAAACGCCTTCTTTTAACGGCCAAATAGGGTCCTCGTCTTGTCTGGCTTCCACATCCATCACCAAGGATGATTCGACCTATTCGAACTACTCTTACCACCATCGGTCGGAGTCAACCAAACGAACTCCCAAAGGTAGTCGATAGACATCCTTCACCATCTCCTTCCTTCCCTCATCAATAGGACACACTATCCATAAAGAGTTTACTAAGTCGTGCGCCCTGGCGGTGGCCTTACACAGGATGGTAAGGACACTCTATCATAATCCTTGAGTAAGCTCCAACAACCTCCTTTGGCGTAGATTTAGGTCCTTTTGTGTAAACACATATTGTAGCATCTTGTGAAAGTGCAGCAAACACATCTACTGGACCCATTACAAATAGTGTCTCCATAGTTTCAAGGCAAATAGCCTTTGCGCGATTCAAGATCATGGGTCGGCTAGTTCCTTTCATGAACCTTTAACTTCACAAGTGTATCTTTATAACTACCATGTTGCATTAATACATAACCAAAACGATTCTAGAGACGCCATATTACACCAAAACCCATCGGTACCCTCGGGTAGGACAACACCGGTGTTGAGGTGAGTCGGGTGTTCAACTCGCCAAGAAGCTCCTCCGCAGGCCTCAGACCAATGGAACTTCACTTTCTTTTGGGTCAATTTGGTCTTGTCTTGCAATGGATGAAAAACCCTAAGAAAATCTCTGATAGTAGCTAGCTAAACCTAAGAAACTCTAATGTCCTAAGGATTCACCGGTCTAGGATAATTCTTCACAGCTTCCTATCTTCTAAGTCCCACCCTTATACCCTCGCACTAGACACCCCATGGCTCAAAATTCCACCCGAGTTCAAACCAAAACTCGAACTTGCTTAAAAATGAATATAATTGGAGATCCTTCAGAGTCTATAGTACCACCCTCAAATGAGAGGAATGCTCCTAATCGCTCATTATGTCGGGATGTAAATTGATAAACACGATCACAAACATCTCCAAGTATGGCTTGAACACACGTTTAAATCATATCCATAAAAGATGCACAAGCATTTTTTTAGTCCAAAAAAGACATAATTACTAACTCCTGCCACCATACACCGCGTCTGAAGAGTTTGTCTTCGGGATATCTCTCGAACCCTAAGGTGATGGTATTTAGATTGAGATTTATCTTTGAAAAGAACTTAGTACCTTGAAGATGGTCAAATAAATCATCGATCACAGGAAGAGGATACAGTTCTTGATGGTGACCTTGTTCAATTATGGAGTAATCGTACACTCTGAGAAGAGAACTATTTTATTTTGGAAAAGAGAACTAATTGCACCCCATAGAGTTTGCTCGGTCTAATAGAAACACTTGTCTAAAAAGTCTTTCAATTTCTCCTTCAACTCCTTTCGGCTAGAGGCCATTATGCGGAGGAATAGATATAGGTCGCGCTGAAGAAGGTCAATACAAAAATCAATCTCTAGTTTAGGAGGGAATCCCGATAAATCATCTGGAGAGACCTCTGGATACTCATACTCTTTTGGAATTGATTGGATAGTCAGGGTCTCGAGCGTAGCATCCCTTAACCCTAACTAAAAAGTACATGCAACCCTTGGAGATGATCTTCTGTCCTTAAGGTAGGAAATGAAGCGACCTATTAGCTGGCGAACACCCATCCATTCTAAGGCTGCTCACCTGGATATCGAAATTCTCACAGTATGGGTACTACAAGCGACTAAGGCATAGCATGCAAAAAACCATTCCATGTAGAGAATAACATCAAAATCGGTCATGGATAACTCTGTAAATCATTTGAGTGACTTTCGAAGGGCAGTGATCGAGCAACTACTGTAAAACACCTAGCTACAACTAAATCACCCACTAGCGTAGACAACTGAAAGGGTTATGAAATGATCTTGGGGCCCGACTCAGAAACTACTAGACACATAAGGTGTCACAAAGGTGAGTAGGCCCCTAGATCCCAACAAAGAAATAACAAGATGGAAGACTCGTAACTTACCAGTGACTACGTCTGGAGACCACACTCCTGGCGGGATGATAGGGCATAAAATCTATTTTGGCGTTGTCACCACTGTGCTAGTAGAAGCCACAGCAGCGGAGCATGTTTGGTGGAGCTTCTGAACTAAATTAGGAGAATGGGCTCCACCATCGCAGTTGTGGAAAAGGACAATCTGAGCACGTGGTGGGTTTTCCATATGAGAGCAAGCGTTTCACCCAACTAAGCCTCCTTGGGTGGTTCTTGCCATAATTCACATAGGATGGAAAAGCGGGAAGTCTCCGGAAATTCTCCCAGGCCCTCAGGCGACCTTATTCCCTTTTGATCACATTTGAGTTTGGATCAGAACAGTGATGATAGTCTTAGGGCTAATGATCTTTAGTGGGATTGGTAATGATGCCCACTAGTCCTCGGTTGCGAGAATCCAATGCTATCGATCCTGGCCTTTGGCCTCCTCTCGGCTCACTCCCGGTTATGTTGCCTCCATCTGCCAAGAAGCGTACAATATAATCCAAGCAAAGTCAATATCTTAGAGAAGCACCATGGTTTGGAAATCCCTGAACAAGTAGTCTACTATCCCGTATATGAACCTTCCCACATGGGCTCTTTGATTCTACCAACTAGGGTGCATACGGAAAGGCGTGTGAACTCCAAGGCATAACTCTACGAACCATCATCTTTCCCTTTTGAGATTCACAAACTCGGTCCCTTTCAACTCCCTCGTCTCGAGGAAAGATGATAAAGAAGCGGCGTGGAACTCGTTCAAGCTGATAGGTCCTTCTCGACTTCCTACTCTCCTTCTGTTGCTTGAACCAAAAGTGTGCAACCCCTTTAACTTATAAGGCCAGAATTTAGCATACTCCTCTCTAGTTACGCCCTGTCTTGTGTGATCTTGGGAATCTGCAATGAATTCATGTGGATCCTCGTCCCACTTGGCTGATTGAAGGAACTTAGGAGGGTTCATCCTCGAAAATCTCTGCCTTCGTTGGGTCTGGATTCCTATTCTGCGGGACATGTGCTCACCTTGCTGCTGGTTGACACAGGTAGTCAAGACTTGTGCTAGCATGAATGGCTGCCCGAGGTGCACGTGGGCAAGCTGGCTGCCGGTGCATGGTGTGCTCATGGGTTAGTGAGGCCTGCGTGCTGTCTCATTACAATCCTTGTGGCCATTTCCATTGTCATTTCTTGTCATTTACTCTATGGGGTGGCGTGATTCTGCAAATGTGAATGACATAAATTAGAAGGATGAAGACATTTACACCGCACAACATAGATCATGAAAGAAGGAAAATTTCCTAAACATCTTAGGCCTCTTCGTCATAAGTGTAGCATGACTTCATACCCATGAAAAACTACGCAACGTGGATTTGAGACACCTTAGGACACATAAAAACCTATGGCTCTGGATTCAAAGTTTGTCATGATCAAACATAAGCTCGATTCAAGACACGGGACAAGGAGCCCCGAGACTCCAAGTCGACCCATAGAAAATAACATACATCTAACTCCAATAAAATAAAGCGAGAAGACTTAACATAATAACATAGCAAAGGAAGTCGATCATAACATAACATTGACATCGAAATTCACTTCATACATGACAATTCGAATTAACTTTATACGATCCCGAAAGCCTCACAAAGATATCGATAGGTTGATGGAGAACACCTAACCTTTCGAAAAGTCGAAAGGCGAAAATACAAGATAAGCTTTACTAATGAATGGTCCTTGGGAGATGAGGACTCGCCATTTAAGGCGGATGCTAGCCGGAAGGCCCGACTAATGGTGAGTCTAGAATCAAAGCACATGTCATAAAATGATGCGGCATAAACTATCTTGATCGATCGTGGAATGTACAGTATGCAAGAGTAAGTAAAATGGAAATTTTTAAAATACATAAAAGATCGCAAAGAGTAGGACAACATGATCGTAACATAAATATCATAATTCAACGTAGGCTCAAGGTTTTCATAATATTTAGTAAATCATCCATAATCATAACCATAAAGAAAAAGCTTGTAGTAAACATGACTTGAGACAAAGTATATAATCATAACCATATCTAAATCATGAGGAGCAGTGGTAGATTCTTATAGCAGACATAACCCATATGATCACGCAGGTCCAACTTGTAAACCCCTAGTCGAGGGCGTCATTGCCTTGCTATGGATAGAACCATGAAGGAGGTGTGATATCATAACAGAGGGCCCATTTGGGCAAGGGCGATATCATGGGCGTTCCGTCGTGCCTATGTTGGCGCGTAGTTGTGAGACTTCATTGGCATGCTTGGACCCCGAGTCTACCCGGTGTTAAATACTTCTCCCAAAACATATATAGTGCTCATAGGTATAATATATGAGATTCATAGGCTAGTTTAAATTATGATAATCATAAGTATGTAAATACGTGAGCTAGCCATGAAAGAAAGGTCCATGAGTCGGCCATAATCATAAATCATAAATCATGAGGTTCATGCATACTTGTAAAACATGTATATACTTGATATTCATAAATTCATGATGAGCATTTGAGAGAAATCATATTATAAGTCATAAATCATAAAGCGGTTAATGAACATCAAAATCAAAGTAGAAGCCTAACGGTTATCATGAAACATAATTGGGCAAGTTTTATAGAAAATTTAAATCTAAATAGTTATAAGATGCCCATGATTTGTTCTATATGAATTGATACATGAAGTAGATTAAACCATAGATATATCATAAATTTTATAGGAATTGGGATAAAACCCCCATAGAGATTAATTATCAATAATTTTCAAATATAGGCGGTGGTAATGGGTGTGGATAAATTCACCCATTCATAACCCTACGTACCTAAGAGAATGCGATTCTGACTCCTTGATTGCTCAATGGAGAGAATTGATTAAAAACTTTAAGGAATTAAGCTTGATCACTTCCCTTGGCTTCTAACTTTGCATACATGAATAGGAATAGCCTAGAATGAACTTACCCCTCTTAATACTCCTTATTCATAGCTTAAATGCGTAGTTTACGACCCTTAGGGCAGACAATGAAAATACCCTTACTAAATTTCCTAGAAAAACTACTCACAGTGACCACAGTCACCATAATCGACCATTACTCTTGACTCCAACGGTCCATTACATGCCTCGTTGTTACACCCGGTAATTAGGTTTCAGATCCCCAACCACGTGTTGCCTGACAATCGGTACAAGCTCAATGACTCGTTGCGCAATCATTACCACCAACGCCTTAAAACTATAATTCTTCCAGTAGGCCTTATAAAGACTCATTTTTATCCCACGACGAGTCATTACGTGATCCGTTATTTTCTCCTTAAGACACCAACAGCCTCACAGCGGCTCACGTCGGCGGCCGTTACGTTTAGCAGGTCATTCTAGACCCATAACACCAAATTCCAATTTTGCGGCATGCTTGCCATAGACTGCAAGAGCGAGTTGTTGGTCCCACTAATGACCCATACAATGACCCGTTGCGAGAAGGATTTTAAGATTTCCATTACTTTTAACTTTCAATCGAGTCTAGTCTTAGGAACCGAGGTATTACGAAGTTGAGCATAGCATCGAGCGAAACACTTAAGGAAAACATCTAAAGGAGGATGGATTGATTCATCTATGTACTATTTCTAAACATCCTTAATAGAAAACTTAAGACTTGACTTGACCCTTCACTTACCATCTCTCGCCTAATTTATGGACATCATTCTAAGGCTATAGGATTCTTCAATAAGGCTACACCAGTATAATAACTTGAGACTTCCATTCACCTCGATCACGGAAATAATATAGGTCTATTGATACACTTCCCCCAACTTAAATTAGTCGTGTTGTCTAAGCTATTTGATACATTTTCATGTGATTTTTATAAAAGTGAATATGTGCTAACCAACATGATTAGCCTTTGTTTTTGTAGGTTTTGATGACTTTGAGGAGCTAATCCATGAGTTGGTGAAGTAGAGGCTTGGAGACAGAATAAATACATAGCGGCGACAAGAGGAGGCCCAAAGCTTATTTCACAACGCGTCGACAGCGTGCCACAGCGGCGAGCTGCCCAAGACAGCCCCACACGCGTTGCAACGTGCCACAGCAGGGGTGGCTGCGCGACCAAAGGGGTACGACGCGCAGCCCGGCGTGCCGCAGCTGCCAACGCGGGTGTAGCAGGCGATTTTAGGCGATTTCGAGAAGGCCTCCGCGTTTGGGCGTGTCACGGAGGCAATGCTCCGCGTTGCACTCCGTGACGCACGCGTTGCTTATTATTAGGGACAAATTCCTACTATTATAAATAGCACACTTAGGTTTATTTTTACATATTCTGACTTGGTGGAGCAAGAGCGTGGAGTTCTGAGGGCGGTTTGAGGACGAAAATTCATAGGGTTTTTTTCTCTATCCCTTTCTTCTTCCTTTCAATTGTTTGCACACATTTCCATTCATTTAATGATGTTCAATCCTGGATGAGTGGCTAATTCCCTTTCTATCTTGAGGTTATGAACTATTGTATTGAAATGTGATTATTGATTATTTGGTTATTTCATCTTTTCTTCTATGGTTGTTCTATTTAATTCTTGTTCTTACTACATTAATATATGGCCAATGTTAATGTAAATCCAAAATCAGTTTCACCGAGAGGGCAAGAAATTGAAAGTTGTGAATTAATAGGATATGATCTTTTCTTGGTTTGGGAAAATTGGGAATTGATTTACCTTGGGATAAAATATACACGAAAGTCATATTAGTCAAGTGTGGAATTGGTTTTATGGCTAGAACTTAGTTCTTCTTATCAAGGAAATGTAGGTGGAAGGTTCGTGATTCTTAAGTTGGGATAAATACGAGTTTATAGTCCATAGGCATAAGTTCATTGCTTGCTTAGGAGAAAAAGTGGCCATGTATGGTAATGTTAGTTTCTTTACATGTTCGTTATTGTAGCCTCGGCATGTACATTCATAGTTAAGACTCAAGTTTGTATAAATATTTTACTTTAGTATAAAAATTGGTTTCCAACTTATAAAAACTCTTCTTTACCTTTATTTGTCTTCATAATTATGGTTTTAGTAAATTAACACTTGAGAAGGTTTCACCCGTAGTCTGTCCTTGTGGGTTGTTAGTGTTCTTAAAAAGAGCCACTATATTGCCTGCGACCCGTACACTTGCCCGGGCTCATCAAGTTTTTGGCGCCGTTGCGAGGACGGACGAGGTGGTGAAATTTTTCCTAGGTGTTAGTGCGAATTCTATAGCGTTGACAACATGTTTTAATTTATTTTATTTTTTTTATTTTTTTTATTTTTTTTGTATTTTTAAATTTTTGTGTTTGATTGATTTAAGTTTATGTTTAAATGGTGAATATTCATATTTGTGAACCTTTCTGAGTTTGGAGAACACCATGGTGGCAACATTGCTTTATATGCAAATGTGGTGGACAAGATGGCCATTGGGATAGGCTGCTTAGGAATGCATATTCCCCTTCCCCAGGAGCCCCTACTATGATCCATACATTGTTTTGATGAATACGGGCATGCTGAAAATGAGGATTTGGGGCATAGGAAATGGAGTTAGAGACATGCTGAAACAATCATGAGCAATCGAAGCAATGAAGGAGACCGGTGGCAACATTGATAAGTCGGGAAGAGGAGAATGCGGAGGTTCTAAAAGGATGAGCTTTAAATTCACGGAGATGATGGCTAGAGTGAAGCTTGTGATCAATTGCAAGTGACGAGTTGTAGGCAATAGTCAAGAGGAGTTACAAGAGGAAGACAAGGGTGAATTTTAGATGAAGCGGAGCATTGAGGCCTCTTGTGTCTAGTGAGGAAGCTCATACTTGTAGAAAACTCGTTCGGGGAAGAGATAGAGTATACCCGTTGACAATGCTGGAGAGATAGATGGTGATGCGGAGAAGAGTATACAAGTAAGGAGTGTAAGCATTAGGTTTCGAAATCAAGGTGCGTGGACCTCGCTCGAAGGCATTTTCTACCTTAAGTTTGGTTGACAAAATTGAAATAGAGTCTTAGGGCTTATGGAGAAATGTCAAGAGGAGGACCAAGTCCCATATATTACGAAATTTCTTGAGCCTAATAGACGAGAATGACTTCACTTGCATAAGGGGCAATAAACGTCAAAGGCGACATCTGTTCTTGCGGTCCTTACAATTCTTCACCGCTTGGGAGCATAAAAAATTAGAAGAAATTAGGGGTGGGAATTCCTATCCTCAAGGCGGAGGAAAAGCGGTGAGAAAGCGTAATACGTCGTGTCGCGGCGAAAAATTAGGCGCTTCTTGGGAAGCAGCCCAAGGAGTACCATGAATTACCATTTGTTCTTGCACTTTTATTGATTTTATTTATTTTTCATCTTTTGTCGTTTTTGGTGGAAAGTTAAGCACATGGAGGGAAATGCAGGTACCCTTGGAGGAGAAGCTAACAAGCATGGAAGAGAGAAAAAGTGTGGGGTCGAACACCCACTTGTGCAACTTTGAATGGCGTGCTATTAGTGAGCCTAAAGGCCTCGAGGAGTATTTCTACCCCTCTATAAATGTTAATGGGATGCTATTAGGACATGGCATGATTTAAGTGTGGGGTGAAATTTCAAAATTTAAAATTTTGTGCTTAACAAATTGTTGGTGAATGTATGCTTGTGTGAAAAAAAAAATTGTGAGTCGGCATGAATTCATCACCGATTGATTACATACCGGTTCTTTTCCCGACGGGGTCTTTGAGCGAAATAAAATTTTTATTTTTTTATTTTTATTTATGCAGTATATAATGTTTTAGTCATCGTTAGGGACTGTTTCCAACAATGGATGGATGATGACCGTATTGAGGAAAATTAGTATTGATAGGTTTGGTTTGAACTTCATAGCTAATTGATGCTTGATATTCTTTATGTGTTATGAATGATTGTAAGATACCAAGTATGTTTAGTGTTAAGCATGTAAATGTATAACTGTTTGAGACACGTAGGCTCAGATTTGACTCGATAGGATTGAAGCTTAATTTTAAATTCTTGTGATTAGTAGGTAAGAGTCTGCTTGAATGTGTCTTAAATTGAGCATGTGCCATGAGTGTAAGGTTTTGAGTGATACGTGCTGTATGGATTGTCTAGAACTTTTGGTGTGTTTATGAAGCGAAATGAAGAATGTAAATTGTAGAAGATGGTTGAAGCATTTCTTTGAATAGACCTAATCTTTATCCTCGTTTTACCTACATGAAATATTAATCCTGAATTAGCCCGGTGAGCCTTAGCCTATTCTTTGATAGGCTGCAACGTAAGCTTAACCATTTTTATTTCATTATGCCAGATTTGATCCAAAGCTCCCTGGCGCTTAAGAAGAAAAATCTGAAAGGAAAGGTGAAGAATGAAAAGAAAAGGAAAAGTGGAAGTTGTAAAAAGTGAGAAAGGGTCAAGGTGCGCTTGTGTAAAAATGGGATTTGATTAGTAGTAAGGTAAGAAAACAAATGAATGAAAAATAATTTATACAACTCCTTACTAATGAGCTAAAAGTGCCTAAAAGTAAGGGGAGAAAAGGAAAAATAAAACTACCAAGGATAAAGGTGAAGTAAGGGAAGGAAGTTCGCAATGAGGGCGTGATGTATTGAAAGCGCTTAGGGAAGGTAGTCACTATTACTGATCACAAATAGTACCTACCTACACACAGTACATTACAACCTAAAAAAGTCTACTTGATCTTACATTTGTACATCCCCAAATTAGTAGAGTACAACACTAAGGGCAAGCTTATGAGTCATTACATGGTGCATGTGAATTCTTTGTGAGAGTGAGTGAAATTCTATTTATGTACCCACACATGTTGTGATATAAAAAGTGTTTTTTCGTGTGAAATTGGGTAACTCTCTTTCCGTGAGGGCACATGTTTAATGAAGATATAGTTCATGTGGGGATCTCTTAATCGGTCGGTGCATGAGTTTGCTTCGAGTGAGAGTCTATTCTTGAGGTTAAGAAGTCTTAACATAGTTGTATTTCATTTCATTGATCAAAGCGTGCATGCTTTATTTTTAACTTGTATCTTAAATAATCATCATAGCAGTAATTTGAATTACCTTGCTAGATTAGTTAGGTGTGAGTCTTTATTTACATGAGATGTAAAAGGTTGTTCGAGGACGAACAAGGCTTTAAGTGTGGGGTTGTGATCACGGGAAATAACATAGGTCATTGATACGCTTTACAACTTAAATTAGTCGTGCTGTCTAAACTGTTTGATACATTTTCATGTGATTTTATATAAAAGTGAAGATATTTTCTAACCTTTATGATTAGCCTTTTGTTTGTGAGTTTTTTGATGATTTTTTGAGGAGCTAATCCAGGTTGGTGAAGAAGGGCTTGGAGACGGAATAAACACGCTAACGGTGACAGAGGAGGCCCAAAACAGCCCACTGCAGCGTCGGCAACGTGCCACGGCAGCGAGCTGCCCAAGAAAGCCCCACGCGCGTTGGCGCGTGCCTGGGAGGAGCAGCTCCGCGACCAAAGGGTGCAACGCGCCCAACGAGCGTGCCTGTGCTGAATGCGGCGAGTGCTGTTAGGAACGATTTTAGGGCGATTTCGAAGGCCTCCACGTTTGGGCGTGTCATGGAGGCAATGCTCCGCGTTGCACTCAGTGACACATTGGGTATTAGGGACAAATTCCTACTATTATAAATAGCACACTTAGGTTTATTTTACATATTCGACTTGGTGGAGCAGAGCGTGGAGTTACGGCGGTTTGAGGACGAAAATTCTTGGGTTTTCTATCCTTTTTCTTCCTTTCAATTGTTTGCACGATTTCCATTCATTTAATGATGTTCAATCCACAAATGAGTGGCTAATTCCCTTTCTTGTTGAGGTTATGAACTATTGTATTGAAATGTGATTATTGATTATTTGGTTGTTTCATCTTTTCTTCTATAGTTTGTTATTTAATTCTTGTTCTTACTCGTTAATATCTGGCCAATGTTAATGTAAATCCAAAAAGTCGGTTTTCACCCGAATGGCCCAGGGTTGTGAATTAATAGGATATGATCTTTTCTTGGTTTGGAAAAATTGGGAATTGTTTGCAACTTCAAGATAGAAATATACACGAAAGTCGTATTAGTCAAGTATGGAATCGGTTTTGTATGGCTAGAACTTGAATTTCTTCTTATCACAGAAATGTAGGTGGAAGGTTCTTGATTCTTAAGTTGGGTTAAATACTTAATCCATAGGCATAAGTTCCGACTAGCAACCGGAGAAAAGATAAACCATGTATATCGATATTTAGTTTCTTTACATGTTCGTTGTAGCCTCGGCATGCTCACATTCATAGTTCGAGACTCAAGTTTGTATTAAATATTTTACTTTAGTATAAAAAATTAGTTTCCAACTTATAAAAACTCTTCTTTACTTGTTGTCTTCATAATTATGGTTTTAGTAAATTAACACTTGAAGGTTTTACCTAGTAGTCACGTCTTGTGGGTTGACATTCCGGTTCTTAAAGAGCCACTATATTACTTGCGACCGCGCGCGGGCTCATCAGCCACTCCACACAATAAATCTCATACTAAAATGTGAGGGACCTTGTACCTTATGCGATGGGTGAAACTAGAAATCATGATAGGTTAAGGCCGGATGACTTATAACATACTGGAACTACATCTAGGTTGGCTACCACTTTCTCTTGGTAACTTGTGTTGCTAAGATGGAGGCGATTTGCTAAAGCTGTTGATGCGGTGATTGGCGCACTAGCTTTACCCTTGCCTGCTTGGGCTGATGGGCAAGTCCTGCGCATGTGTCCTACCTCCCCACATACGTAACAAGTGCTGAACTTGCTAAACACTATCCCATGTTCTACCGCATTTGTGGCATCTTTGCCGGCCTGATGATCTTCTTTGGAGGGAGGCAGGCACGGCCTCTATGCTCATCTCACTTTGTGAAGGGCAATCCCTATGTTTATGACAGAAGCCCACAATATAAGAAAACATTTGAACCCGCCATGCACTTTCTTAGGTGGTTCTTCCGCGTCTCTAAATTGGATAGGTAATCTCCTCACCAGAGCCTCATTCCCCAAACCGGGCTAAAGACCTCTTCGGGGTTGGCCCTTGACTTCCCTCTTTTGGACCCTT
This sequence comes from Datura stramonium, assembly GCA_018107945.1. Lineage (NCBI taxonomy): Eukaryota > Viridiplantae > Streptophyta > Magnoliopsida > Solanales > Solanaceae > Datura > Datura stramonium. The sequence goes on from JACEIK010006485.1 coordinate 55,614, forward strand.
GCTGGGGACTCTCCAGAGTCTTCGAGTCTAGGCGTTTTGTTCCTACCTTCTTCCCTCTTAAACTCTCCACCCATACGGCCATCGCAAACTTAGGCAGACTCCTCCTCATAATGTCTTGAACCTAGTAGTTTATGCATCTCTGAGTAGGGTTCGCGGATGGGATGATCTCTCTTGGTTAGGTTAGTTTGATCATGGTCCATATCAACGCTACGAAGCGGCCCCAGGTCTGCATCCTGCTTGCCCCGAGCATGGGATCCATTAGTGTTGGTGGGCGGCGGCTCCCATTGTCTCTCTGAGAAGACATGTTTCTACATAGCATGAGTTACAAGAATGGAGAGAGTGGACCCATAGCATGAAAATTAGAAGGGTAGAGACATCTCCTCGCTAACTTTAGATCATGAAAGTAGGGAATGTTTCCTAAACGTCTATTAGCCTTTTCATGATAAGTGTGGCGCTTCACACACTTGAAAAGACTCTACGTAATCTTTCTTTCGGACACCCTAGGACACATTAAAACCTAATGCTCTAATACCAAGTTTGTCATGACCGAACATAGAGCCAAGATCGAAAGGACAAGGAAGCACGAGAGACTACAAGTCGATCCATGGCATTATCATACATCTAACTTCAATATAATCAAGTGAAGATCTATAATATAATCATAGAGGAATTCTAACAAAATATAACATCTATTTTTCATACAAGATTCTAAAGTTGAAATACATACTATGTCAGAAAAGCCTCTATCCTGAGCGAGTTGATGGGGCCAAGGCTGCTAACTCCCTTTGAATGCGAACTGCTTGAAAATATGACATATAATTGATAAGAAGGGCCATGAAGTTGAGGACTCACCAAGCGAGGCTAAGGAAAGCTATCACATGTCTGACAACGGCGGGGCGGAACACAGGTGTCGAATCTTGTATCATGAAAAATTACAACATAGAGTATGCGTCGAGTTCATGGAATATACCAAGTATGCAAGGTCGATAAAAGCGAACAATTTAAATACATAAGAGTTCATAAGAGTAGGAAAATATAGTCATAATGTAAATATCTTAATATGAACATAGGGCTCAAGGTTTTCCAAAACATTTGTAAATCAATCATACTCATAATCATAAGAGAAATCTTTATTACACATTACTTGAGTCAAAATACATAATCATAACCATGAATAAATCATGAGCTTGATGGAGGACTCATCATATAATCGACATTACCATGATAGAGAATACGTGGTCCCAACTATTATACTAAAGAGGCGAGCCATCCAAAGCTTTGCGGGGTAAGAGTGAAACCATGATATTGATATCAAGCTGAAGGCCCTTAGGGGTAGGGAAGCTCTAGGGAGGTCCCAAAAAAATATATATATATATAACCTACCTTGGCGCATAGTTCGGGCATAGGGTTGACTGCCCCTTAGCCCTGCTGGTGCTAGACACTACTCCCAAGACACACAATTGCTCTCCCATCATTTTTCAATGAATCGAACCATCGTCTAGTGGTGACGAAAGTGAGATGTAATAATGCATGCAAAAGAAGCTGAAAAATTAATATGAGAGCCTTGGCTCAAACCATACAACAAGTTGAAAATAATAGGAGTCTTAACTCCAAAACCGTAATAGTAAGCTAATTAATGGAAATCATAAAACATAATTGATCATAAGAGCGCGATACTTTAACATACTTGAAATCAACTTGATTCTAGCTGAAAACATAAACATAAACATGTGTATTTCGAAGTCATACTTTTCTCATGAACATCTCATCATAATTGAACACATATCTCATGGATCCCTTCTTTATTGAACATTCATGGATGGGCATCATAGTTGTAACGACCCGAACATACACAAGAATCGCAGACACGGGACAAAGAGCCACATAGAGACCCAAAGTCGACCCATGGCGTGAGCATATATCTTAATTCATTAACATAAGTGGAGGACTTAACATAAGAAAACATTAACATGTTCCTTATTAACATAGAAATACAATACATGATCAATTCATGACGGTTGAATACAACTTATAGTACGAAAAGGCTTTAATCATGAAAGACGGATTGATGGACCAATACCCCAACTATACTGTAAGTACTAAAGGCGAAGAATAATAGAGGCTAAACATATGGCCCTGAAACATGAGGACTCACCAAATAAGCTGATAGTGAACTCTAGAGGAGCTACTAAGGAGGGTGAGCTGAGGAATCGGAATCTGTATCATGAGCTTGATACGGCATAGAAGTATGCAGTCAGCACTTGAAATGTAATTGTTGACAGACTATTCGTGTGTTGGTTAATCGTATTTTAAAATATTTAAAACTTATAAATGAACATAAGAGTTGGACAACATGCCCGTAACATAAATGTAAATACAATATAACATAAGGCTCAATGTTTTCGAAACATTTGTAATACAATCATAATCAAAATCATAAAAGAAAATCTTTATTGAACAGCTTGAGCCAATATACATAATCCAAACATGCATAAATCATGAAAGCAGTAGGAGATTCTCTTCGCGGCATACCCCATTTTAGCACATGAAGTCAACTTGTAAACCTGAGTCGGGAGGCGCGTTCGTACCTTCCCAAGGATAGAACCATGAAGGGAATGATATCACATGAAAAAGGCCGTTTGGGCTAGGGAGAATCCTGAGGTCCCAGTATACTACGATTGCACGTAGTTTATGAGATCACGGAAGCAGGCAGAACCTACTCGGTGTTCGGTACTACTCCCAAAACATATATAGTGCTCATAGTATAACATATGAATGAATTCATAGGCTAGTTATATCATGATAATCGCCATGCTAGGCACATCATGATTAGCAATGAAATAAGGCCCATGAATCGACAAACATAAGTCATGAATCATAAAGTTCATACCTTACTTGTAGATCATGCTTATAACTTGAAATTTATAAGATCAGGATGAGTAATAGATTAAATCCATAATTTAAATCATAATTCTATTGGGCTTGTAAATACCATAAATGGAAAAGTAAATCATAAATGATTCGTGTGAGTCATGCATAATTAGGCTAAATTAAATAGAAAGTAAAATCGATAACATTACAAATAATTTAAATCATAAAGTTGATCAAAACCCGTTAGAATATGATAAGATTCAAAATCACAAACCCATTAATAATCATTAGATTTTATATAGATGCTGCTTCAAAAACCCCATAAACTTTTGATAGTATTTTCATAAAATCGGTAGAGAATTGGCATGGGTGAGAGAAAGGAAACACTCATTGAGAGCCTTACATACCTGGAAACACTGATTCTTAACCTCCCTTGAATTCCTAAAAGAATTGGATGAATTTAAGAAAAGCCTTGAATCCTACTACGATGCTATGTATACTCTTGCATGCATGAATAGGGACTTAGAATAAATTATCCCCCTAAACCCCCACCTTCCCTAAGATAAAACGCGTGGTTTAGGGTCTCATAGCTTGGAAATGTCGAAAATTCCCTTAATGAATCTTGCACGAAAATGGTCGGAGTTGAACCAACGGACGGAACTCGAATGCCGTTAGAACCAACGGCGGCCATTGTTGTTGCGCCGTCGTTGCACTCTTGGAACTGGCCGAACTAACCAATGGATGGAAAGGATGAAATGTCCTATGAGGCTTGTTGTTACATCGGCCGTTGTTTTCCCTTCACAAACACTTTGAACCTTCTAACCACGAGCCTTACCGCGACTGCGTGATTGCTCCCAACAAGTTGTGGTCTTGATTGATCCATCATATGCACTAGAAATTCTTGCAACTCAATGACAACCAGTAACCACGGGTCTTCACATCTCACGAGTCATTGGACAATCTATTCTTGTATCCCATGTAAAGACAGCACTCCTCAATGCCTACTAACAAAACGTTGTTTCCAAAGCAATTAATTGTGTCGTCAAAATCGTCTCCTTTTGCCACCAAAATTCCCTCACCACGACCATATAATGACCCATGATGCATTACCATGAGTCGAGACATGGCCCGTCTTGTGCTATTTTTCCCAATTTTAGCAGTTTTCAACTTTTAACTAAGGGTCTACTCTTAAGCACTTTGGGGTATTACAATAGTTTAAGAAACTTGAAACATAACTTATAAATTTAAAAATTAAAATCATGTCATTGTGTGATTTCATCATTTCAAAACATACTCGAGATCACATATCCATGATCAAGACTAAAGAATTCATGCATTGGGTGAAAACCCCATGGAATCATCAATTAAAACATATGGGTGGAGGAAATTGGGCATGAGTGTGGATGATTACACCCATTCATAGGCTACATTACTGCTGGGGATCTTATTCTTACACTTCCTTGATATCCCAAGGAATTGAGGAAGAACTTGGGGAAAGCTGAACAATTACCTCACAAAACCGCTAAGCTTGCATGCATGAATTAGGATAGGCTTTAGAATGATATAACCCTTCTTAAAACATATTTCAATATTAAAATGATATAGTTTAGGACTGAATTAGGAATGATGAAAATACCTTAATGAATTTCCTAGCCTCTACCGGTGATAATGGGTGTCACAATGGACCGTTACTAGCTCAACCGTTATTCCACCCCTCGTTGTAACACCACGAATACGAGACCCCAAACACCTGCCATGATAGGTTCCCTGAGTCGTACCCGGCTCCCGACAACTCGTGGTAATCATTGCATCGACACTACGCCCATCTACCGGGATTCCTCCCAGCTAGAGGCACCTGACTCATTGCTTACTTGATGGTGTCACGTGACTCGTTACTTCCTCCTAAGCCCGGACCAGCCCTCCAGCTGGCTCATGTCAAACCGTCAGATTTACATCAAATAATGAGTCATTCTAGACCCATTACTCCCAGCAGCGGGCTTGTAGTATCTCATCACTAACACATCCAACGGATCGTTAGTCCCCCCAATGACTTTGTACAAAGACCGGTTCTAAGAAAACATTCTAGATTTCTTGCTACTTTTTCATTTTAAATCACGTGTCTAGGCTTAAGCACTTGAGGCATTAAATGCATAGGCGGTTGGGAGTGAACAACAAGAAAAATGTCAAAAGAAAAGTGGGGTGTAATTGTGAAATGTCAAAGAGGGCAGAAAAAGTTGAAATGTCAAAAGCAAGAAAAAGATAAGAAGAGATTATCACACACACAAGTGACTTAATTGAAATGAGAAAAAAGGAGAAAAATTGAAAAAGAATAAAAAGGGGTAAGGTAAAAGCAGAAGAAATACAAGTTATTGTAGTTCAAGAGTTAGTCACTATTATTCATATCTACCATACAGCCTAAAAACTACATTACAAGATGAGAAAAGTCCTATAGTTATACTAGCCTAATTGTCGGAAAAGACATTCGAAAATAAGAGGGCAAGGCTATGGTATCCGTTGTACGATATTTGGAACTTCATTGTAAGTGAGAGTCCTATATGTCATGAGTTGTAGTTGCATGTATGCATGTTGTCTTGATTTGAATGAAAAAAAGGGCTGATATCTAAGAATGTTCTGTGTGCAAATTTTATTATGTTGGTTGTAGGTCTTCTATTTATTTTTCTAGTTAGCGTCATTTATAGTTTTGTTTTGTTTTTACATGCAAAAAAGTCATAAGTTAAGGGTATTGTTGTGGGTTTACCTTACTTTCAATGGTCATGAGAAAATATACATGGTCTTACGTAATGTTTATATGGATATGATGCTTTTCTTTGTTTACGAGGGAAATGAGGTGTTGGTGAAATCTATAAAGAAGGAAAAAGTGCAGCAATTGGGCCAAGTGTAGACTTGATGCAGTCGTACCTATTTGAGTACAAAACCATACTAGAATTGTCATATGAACTTAAAATGATTTATCAGGTACTAGCCAAGTATGACTCTTGATACGAGCCGTTTCCATATTTGTATGAACCGTGTTGTGAGTCATGGAAATATAAAAAGGATGCACATTGATTAGTCTCACATGCGGATGGAAGTCACCAGTCATGATGAATACCAACCACCGTACGAGCCTTAGTAAAGTTCGAACAAAGTTGAATAGCGGATCCCATGGTACGAGAGGTAACCACTAGCCATAATATTAATGTTGAATCGTACCCAAGGCCCATGAAATATCGAGAGGATGCCAAAATCACAGGGCGGACTATGACAACATTGTATGACTCATAAGAGCATTATACGACTCGTCTGGCTCAACACCAACAAATTCACATAGCTAGCGAGCGTGTGCAGTGGCTTCTAACTCGTATGATCAAGTTATGAGTCAGAAATGGCGACACTTGATTTATTAGTTTTCCATGTTAATTTAGGATAGATTTCTAATTATTTTATAAATAATTTTCTAGAGTTATTTTGTTAGCTGACTTTAGAGGTCGAATAGTTCAAGGGAAGTCGTTTTAGGAGATTCTTCTTGAAGTTTTCCAATATTCTTGGGTTTTAATTTATTGTTCTTTAATTGATCAAAGTTCAAAATGTGCAATAATTAAGTGGATTTTTGTTTCAATCTTCATTGTATGTTCTTTAGTTATGTTTTCTTCAATAAATGGTAATTCTTTTGTTACAATCACGAGAGGCTAAAACCCCTGGCTTCCGGATTGTAGAACCATGAGTGAGTTAACAAACAATGGTTTGCCCTAAGTGATTCTAAATAAATATGCATATTTGTCTTGTCGCCTGCTTACGTCTTTGTCTTTTGCTGATGTGCAGCAGTGGACTTGCCTAAATTCTCTATTTTCTTTAACCTAGAAGTAGAGATTAAAATGAGAAGAGCAACAAAGCCTTAAACATTATAGTTCATTATATAACTTGAGTTGCGGTTGTAGGATAGTTAATTTAGAACAAATTGATAGCGAATGAAGTGAAATCATCAGAGACCTAATCGCAGCAATTGATTATAGTCATCAATAGAGATGAACCGGTCATTTGGATGAATTATATCTTATCATTTCTACTAGCTAATTATTGGTATATATCACGGGTGTAAAATCCAGTAGTGATGAATCCGTAGAGGCAGCTACACTAGTTAAATTGCATCAATTTAACCAACAACTTAAATCTTTAATATTATTACATATTTACTTCTTTAAAAACCCCCATTAGAATAATAGAATTAAAAGTCTAAACAATACCATTATTTTACATCTTGACCATATTACTGTGGGATTGGCCCAAAAAGCTTTTATTGGGTTCTTTGTACTTTAACATCCATGTCATACTTTTCTGAGGGTGTGATTTGGCATTCTGGCATTTTGCCTAGTTGACGTAGAAGAAGGTCAAATTTTGTTGTTCGATGCTTACGAGAAGAGTTTTCGGGGGAGTTAAAGACTAGACTCACATCGCTGATGCGGCCATTATTGGAGGAATAAAAACTACATATTTTATGTTTGTATTTTGTTAGCTTTGAAGGTGATCTAAAATGTTGTTTAACATATTAGATCGTTGTGTATTCCTCTAGAAAACTTTAGACTCATGAAGAATTATCGATGCATGACGGCTAGAATTGTAATTGCGGTGTTCTTCCAATTATTTTGAGTGCTATATGTATGGGTGCATGTTGATGTATTTCATGGATCATAAGCGCCTTCAATACGTATTCACTAATAAGGACTGAATTTGCGATAAAGGAGAAGTTTTGAGATTCTCAAGGACTATGACATGAGTGTCCTTTATTATAGGAAGGCCAATGTAGTGGCGGAGTCTTTTTGTAGGTTGTCCATTGAGAGCATGCGCCATATCAAGGACCCGGGGAGAAAGGAGTTTGTGAAGGATGTCTATAGGGTTACTCGTTTAGGGGTTCACCTTATAGATTCTATGGATAATGGTATTTATCATTCAGAATGAATTAGAGCATTTTCATTGGTGACGAGAATTCAAAGCTTAGCGAAGATGAGGATCATATCCTAAGCGAAATTGTGTGTGTGCTAGGTTGTGCATGACACGAGTGTCGATGTTAATCGAGCTCGAGATCTTGGTCTTGTATCTATCTAGGTCCCACCAAGATGCACCATGATCTACAAAATTCTATTGGTGGAATGGCATGAAGAGGACATAGTGGAGTTTATGGCTTAGTGTCAAAATTGCCAATAGGTGAAGTTTGAGCATCAAAGACCTAGAGGTATTCTATAGGATCTGGTATTCCTGGAAATGGGAAGAGATAAATATGGACTTCATTATAGGGTTGCCTCGTACACGCCAATAGCATGACTCTATATGGGTGATTGTGGGCAGGTTGACCAAAATCGCCCATTTCCTACTTGTAAAAACTATCAATTTTGTTTCTATGGAATAAAATTCCTTTGTCCATAACTCAAATAGGGAACTTAGTTTACCTCTCATTTTCGGAGATCATTTCGGAAGGACTTGGTACTCGGGTGAAGCTTGGCTCAGCTTTTAACCCCAAGATAGATCTTTAGGCCGAGCAAACCATTCAGACCTCGAGGACATGATAGACGTGTGTGATTTATTTCAAGGAGTAGTTGGAATGATCACTTGCCTCTCATAAAGTTTTCCTATAATAATAGTTATCATTTCGAAAATGAGATGGTTCATGTTGAGGATCTTTACAAACGGAGATGTAGGTCACATATTGGATGGTTCGAGGTAGGTGAGGCTATGTTGATAGGGCCAAATTAAACTCATAAGGCGATTGAGAAAGTTTAGCTCATTATAGAAAGTTTGTAAATAGCTCATAGTCGTCAAAAATCTTAAGTAGATGTTAGGAGGAAAGAGCTTGAGTTTGAGGTTGGTGATTGGGTATTCCCGAAGGTGTCCCCATAAAGGTGATGAGGTTCAGCAAGAAAGGGAAACTTAGTCACTGATATGTTGGTCATATATAATTTTTGAGCAAGTTGGCAAGGTGGTGTATGAGTTGGAGCTACCAATAGAGTTAGCTTGGTGCATCTAGTCTTCCATGTGTTTTTGTTGAAGAAAGAAGTGCATTGGCGGCCCATCCTTAGTTGTCCTGATAGAGAGCATTTGTTTGAGGATAGAGGCTTACTTAGCAGGAGGTTTCGGTTCCTCGATCATCAGTTAAGGAAGAGTGAGGAACAAGGAAGTAGCTTCGGTGAAGTTGTAATGGAAATCGGCTTGTTGAGGAGCTGCATGGAAAGCGACCGATATAAGGTCATCTGCCCATATTTTTCCTTGAGCTTCAGTTCTAACGCATGAGGTACAGTTTACCTCTTAGTACTCACATAAATTTTCATGTTTAAGTTCATGTATGTTTATTTCATGTTATAGCCTACATATATGTTTCATGAATTGATTGATCATGTAAATCCAGTCCGGTGTCAATCACTCTGTCGGTTTTAGCTATATTGTTCGATTTTGGGATCACGAGTTCTTTCTCCATCCTTATAGTATGTGATCTACATTCAAGGATGAATGTTCCCAGGTATAATGTAATGCCCCAAAAGTCACACATAATGATTAGACCCGAGGAGTGAAATAAGGATATCAAGAAAATCTTCACAGGTCACAGAACAAGTCGTCTACTAACTTATCAAGTGACTTTGACGGGTGGTTACATGACTCATTAGGTGTGAAATTAGTGGACAAAGATATTAGTTTTCTCCTGATGGATGGGACGATGAGTCGTTAAGTATCCCCACGATTCGTTTAGCTAGTTGTTAAGTGTGCAGTCATGGAGAAGATGTTGATTTTGATTGTACTTCACGGATTGAGGAGCAGTTGTCATGCCCCCTAACGACCCGCTAAGTGACTCGTTCGGTGGAAAGATTAGAGAATGGGTTTTGGATTCGGTGACGTAGTCATAAAATGAATCGTTACTTGACCCGATGGACCGTGTAGTGGGTGTTCAGTTGGGGGTCATTTTCCCCGGTGGTTCATTAAGGGTGTTTTCGTAATTTGTATGTTCTAACTCCTAAAATAAGTTATTTTAGCCTTCTAAAATGGTTTTTAAGGGTTTCTAATTATTCCTAAACCCCCATTACCTCTAACATCCTAAGTGGAGATTAAATCCCCTCAAGAGAAGCTAGGGTTCGTCATCAAGTCTTCCTCAATCCCTTTGGGTCTCAATCTAATTGAAGATTCTTCAAGCCCAAGTATGTAGGGTTATGAATAGGGGAAAATCTACAATCATAATTCATAATTTCATCTTAAATCAATGATTCAAGTCTCTAAGCATGTGAAATTGAATCCTAGGGCTGTGCAATTTTCATGAAATCATCCATTCTTTCTCTATGGGTATGATACCTTCATTTTTTGATTGATGTTTCATGACTATTAGGGAAGATTTAAACCTAAATTTAATTATTAATTCATGATTTCAAATTTATGAAGATTATGCCCTATTATACATGATTTACTAAATTTAAGCTTATGAGTCCATGATTTGAAGTATGATGAATTAAGTATATTGTATGATTGTAATGCATGATTTCCACAAAACCTTTTATGAATTTATAAATTTTAGAGTATGATGATTTTCTCAAGTATGCATGGCTTTTATGAATATCAAGTTTTATGATCACTTGTTCGACACATGGACATATTTTATGGCTAGTTTAGTTATTTCGAGCATGTTTATGAATCCCATGATTTAAAATAGCCCATGTACTCAAGAATGTTTCATGATTATTATATGAGCACTATATATATTTTGGGAGTAGTATTTTTCACCTAGTAGAATAGGCACGGTGCACGGGTCTTAGAACTACGTGCTAACGTAGCCATGGCCCGAGCCTCCTGAGAGTGTCTCCCATGCCCATATGGGCCCACCCCAATTGATATCACGCCTTTTTATGGTTCTACCCTTTTCAAAATATGAACACCGTCCCGACTACGAATTTATAGGTTGGGCTCCATGTATGCTCACGTGGTGTATGTCGGTTATAAGAAGCTCCCATTATTCCTCATGTTTTGATTACTCATGTTCATGGTTATGATATTATATTTTGTGCATACTTGACCCATTAATAAGTTTATGAGATTTCACTTATGATTTCAAGCATGACAAATTATATGATATCTATTTCAAAACCTAGGGGTAAGCGTAAGAAAACTTTTCGTGCAGTGACTAGAACCTCAGTAATGGCTTTATGATGCACATATAACTCCCTTACCACACATAGTGAGTCAATTCCACCTTATCTCCTTTGTTCATAATCCAAAATTTCATCAAACCACCCTTTAACCTTTCGATTTCTGTAAAGAAGCCTCCTTTAGACAAGAGATAATACAATCACTTCAGATCTTTCTTCTTTTGATTCAAGGTTTTTCAACATACATTTTTCTTTTCATCAAAATTGGGCTACCTCACATTAATTTCCTTCTCTTTTTCCCTTTTATGCATACCCCCAAACTTAGGCTTTTGCCTACATCATATTTTATCTTTCCAATCCCAAATCTTGGGTTTCAAGCCCCCATTTTTTATCACTAGAAATTAGGTAGAATGAGTGTCAAGGAAGAGAGGATTCACAAAGGGTTTTAACGCTTGTAATGGTTTCAAAGAAAAGGGTTAAGGCTCAGAATTGGCTCAGTAGGATCGATAGTTATTGGATGATCATTTTGTGATGAAGTGACTATCCAAGAAGGGCCTAAGGTCATCTCCCACGTTCGGCTACTTTTAAGACTTCTCCTTGACTCACATTTGGGGCAAGTTCTAGATGATAAGAATACACGAAATCAAACAAAATCTTACCACACAAGATACCACACTCCAAGAGTCTAGCTATTCTCAGAGTCAATTCAAAGCCATGAATTTTGATAAGCTATTTCAAGTTTTGTAAACTTGTTTTATGGATCAAAAAGTAAAGGAATGAAATCATGACAAGAGAATGTTTTCTTCAAGAATTCGTTAGCCCCCTTATTCTAAAAAATCCTATTGTTGTGCCAGTAAAATTGGTGGTGCCTACGAAAATGAGTGCAAGGACTAAAGACATGACATGTTTCCTTAAGAAAGTCACCTTTGAATCCATCATCAGGAAATTTCACACAGTTCGGCAAAAAAAGATAAGAAATAGATACTCCTTGGGAAAGAACTATAGTATAAACAAAACCCTCAGAGTTTATTCATTGGCTACTATTGACAAAGGTGATGTTGGGTATATTCTTATGCGCATTAGCCATGTTTTGCCCATATTTTGCCATATTTTGAGTTTATAATCCTTATAAAATGCATAAATTCATGTTTTCGTGTGTCTTTTGAGATAACAAATGTTTTAGATGTTTTGGCGGGAAATCAAGGAAAGGGACCCAAAAATGACCTGATGTGAAGAAGAAGAGTTCGCGAAAGTCGGCTGGGTTATAGCCAGGTGTGGCGCGCCCGGCCCTTGAACCTGAGAACTCTGAACCAAAGATGGTGCTATGGGTTACGTGGGGTGCTAGTTCCCAAACTTCATTGGAGAATTTGACCCGATACTATGGCGAGATGAGAGCGTGGAGTACACAAAACATCAGAGACTTATGAAATTTTTCCAACATTAGGGTACTTTTGATGCGGTAGGGCACTAGAAAAGTTCTAATTCTCTAAAATTTGACTAATACTCTTGTTCTTTGTGGTGTAGGGTGCTGGAGAGTCCGTAAGTTACGAAAATTGGCTAATACCTTGTTTCTATGGCTGACATAGGGTGCTCGGAGCAAAACTGAAAATGAGCCAAACATGGGGCTAAGGAGGGGCGCGGCATGCGGACCCATTAAAGGATGGATTTTGCTGATTTTGAAGCTAGTTTCCTTAGGGCAAAAAAAAAAGAATAATTTGAGGCTCACCTATAAACATAACATCTAGGACATTTGTTAGCAATTGGAAATCATTTTGTTTTATAGTAGTAAGGGTTGTAACATAATTTTGAAGGTGAAGAAGTCTTAACTTAGGTTTCTTCTTTTCTTTATCATTTTACTTTTAATGATGATGGTATCTTTATTTTTACACTTGCCTATGAGTCTCCCACTCTAGGTTTTTGGTCGTACCTATGGTCAATGTTTGAAAGATTAGATTGTGCTAGTTTTGATTCTTTCTTAAAGTTTACATTATATTTACTTTTTATAATTACCTATTCTCTAGGTTTGATGCCTTGTGAATATATCGATTGGGTTTTGGTTGAACTCCTAAGAGGAAACTTAAAGTTAAGAGTAAATGTAAAATAGGAATTCAATGATCCTTTGGACCATTCATATAAGTTTAGAAGTTGTTGATGAGGATAGGGATACACACTTCAACCCTGTTTAGTTGAAATACAAGTAGGCATAATTGTCGTTTCATCTTTCTCCTACGACCATGGGGACATAGGGTAGTTTGTGGATAGTTCTTGGATTCTCGGGAGAGTAGTAAGAAGGAGTAACTTGAAACTAGAAATGCGGAAGAATTAATCCGGCGTAATCAAGTCTTTATAACTCAACCTGAAGTAAAAGTGCCATTGCCTAGACTTTCATCATCATTTGAAGTATCCGATAAGTTTGCTAAAATCTTAGATTATTAGTTCATTTTCATTTCACATTAATATTTTAATTCTCCAAAGTGATAAATAGTCTGAGAAATAAAGAGATAACCTTAAGAGTAATCGACAAGTCTTTAAGGGATCGGTGTAGGACTTCAACTTGTCCAATATTACTTTATGACCATGTGCACTTGCGTAAATCAAGTTTTGGTACCATTTGAGGACTTGAAGATTTATAATTCGTTAAATAGGTTAGGATTTTTATTCTAGTGTACTTGTATTTTATGTTTTGTTACTTTTGTGTTGAAGTTTATAGGTGTTGTATGGCAGTGTATGCCAACTACAAGAAGAAGAGGACCACCTTTGGCTTAGCAGTCTTGATATTGATAGAGTTTTTGCAAGTTAATCATGGAGAATAACGAGCAGGGCAACAACAACCAGAAGGGTTCCGGGGTTGAATTTTAGGCCGAACTTGAAGTAACTAAAAGCAATCACCATGCCGGCCATCGGGAGAAACTTTAGGAAGTTGAGGAAGGGACCATTCGGTTGGTCCAAATTACTTGCCAATATTAGGGAAAGATGTCCCGAGGATCCTTGTAGATATTTGATGGGCGTTCGCGGAGCAGTGAGAACTTTCACTATTAGAGCGTGTCGGATGAGTATGTTAAGATAACTTTTCCATTTTCATTTATTGGTGAGGACAAGGAGTGGCTTCAGAATTAGCCCGAACGGGTTCCATCACAACTTAGGAGGCTTTTTCGAGCAAATTCATCAACAAATTCTTCTCTTCAAGGTGGACAAAAGAGTTGAGAGGGAGGATCTATGCTTTTTTGCAGAGAGATGGTGAAACCTTAGTTAGGCACAGGAATTATACAAGGGATACATGAGAGATTTCCCACACCACATGCGGTAGAAGATTCTCCAGGAACAATTTTCAGTGAACGAGTAAGGTCATACTTGATGCTACCACACGGGGATGAATTTTGTCCGGCGATAAAGAAAAGGAAGCTCTTTTGAACCTAATATTAGATAGGAGTCAAGACTATCGGGGACTCGGGTAGAGGATTCACAACAGCCAAGGTTCAAGGAATGCTCGAGAGGTAGATGGTGTAGTGTGTCCCGAGCAGATATTGGTCAGTTGGTGAATGTGATTAGCAAGCTTGTAACTACACTAGTAGGAAGTTAAGTTCAGTAGGTCCATCCGGTCGGACTCCACTATCATCATGTGAGGTATGTGGAGAAGGCCACGCTTATTTAGGTTGTCCACTAAATCCAGAATATATATATATTTTGTAGGAGAACAAGCTCATGAGTGGAGGTTTTAGGGTAATACTTACAACCGGGGTATAGGAATAAAGCCAATCCCTCATGGGGAGGACTCAAAATTTCAAAGGCCCCCGAGAAAAACTATCCAAGACCTCAGGCCGGCCAGTGAGCAATTCATTAGAGGAAATAATGAGTAGTGGATGGTTCAGCAAACTCAAGTGGTTAAAAAAATGAAGTCCATCTATGAGATAGAGAGATAGATGGGAAATTATTCATTAGAACAATAGACCACAAGGGATACTTAGTATGCCGAGAAAACACCAAGGAAAATATGAGTGCAATTTCATTATTGTCACGACTCAGTCCCTTTCCCGGACACGACACGATATGTAGGATGTGACCCAAAACCCATGATAAAACATGCTTCTACTATGAATGACAACTAAAGATAATAATAAGTGGAAGATGACTAAAGCAACAAGAAAATACTAATTTATAACACCAAATCGCGAACATACACTAAAAAACCTCAAACTTAATCTATAAACATTGGCAGAAATCCTTAAAAGAGCGACGAGTTACGGAAAATCCCTAGTTAATTCTAATATCTACAAATCTAAAGTTGAATATTCATAGCTGAAAAGGAAACTCCGGCCCTCGGCGGATAGAACTACGGTGGTGTACGTGACTACCATGAGTTGGACGTGGTCGAACAAGTAATGCAAGAACAATTAAGCCAAGTGCTCGATCCACCGAGGCTGGACTACGAGGCAAAAATCACCTCAAGTGTCAATTCTGTAACTCTAAAAATGCGGACAACGATGTAAAAGAAAAGTTTTTATACTTTGTTATCTAAATTTATTCTAAGTCTAAAAATTTGAATATACGGTGATCTGAAACATGGATATGAGCATCTTGAGCTAAATGAACATGTAAAAGAAATTAATTATCAACATACATGGTTTATCTTTTCCCCGGTTATGAAGTCGAACTTATACTGTATGGATTAAAACTCTTGTATTTAACCCAACTTAAGAATACGTGGGACCTTCCACCTACATTTCTGTGATAAGAAGAAATTCATGTTCTAGCCATACAAAATCGATTCACTCTTGACTAATACGACTGCGGGTATATTTCTATCGAAGGTAAATCAATTCTCAATTTTCCCAAACAAAGAACAGATCATATCCTATTAATTCACAACTTTCAAATTCTTGCCCTCACCGGGTGAAAGCTAGGACTTTTTGGATTTACATTAACATTGGCCCAGACATTAATGCGGTAAGAACAAGAATTAAATAGAACAACCATAGAAGAAAAGATGAAACAGCCAAAGAATCAACAATTACATTTCAATACAATTGTTCCTAACCTCAGCAAGAAATGGAATTAGCCCTTCAATTGTGGAATAAACATCGTGTAGCGAGTGTAAATCATACAAACAATTGAAAAAGAAAGAAAGGGATAGAGAAAACCCTAAGAATTTTCATCCTCTCAAGCGCCTGGAACACTTCTTGCTCCACCAAGTCGAGAATATGGGAAAATAAACCTAAGGTGTTTTATTTATATTAGTAGGAATTTTTCACGAATAACAAGCAACGTGTCACGGAGTACAACGCGGTGCATTGCCTCGACATGGCTAACCTTGACCGGAAAATGCCCAAAAATCGACCTTAGCGGCATCTGCCGCGTTGGCGTGTCACTTGTTTGCACAGGCAGCGCGATAGCCGTCCACATCAGCGGAGGTGGCCTGCGTGACACGGCTTTATTGTGGCTTTGATGTTGTGTGCGTCTTGCTTTGTCTGCGCGCATGCAGCATTAGCGTGGCACGGCGGCGCAGGCGCGGCGCACGCCTGGCGTGGCTTATTACTGACGCGGCCAACCTGCCATGGCCTCTCCTTGCCTACCCCCATGATTGCCAGGCTCAATCCTTTCCTTCACCAACTTATGATTTAGTTCCTAAAAATCATTAAAACCTACCTAAAGCAAAGGACTAATCATATTGGTTATCACATATAACACATTTATATAAAATTACATGAAAATGTATTAAATAGCAGGCAACATGACTAATTCAGTTGTAAGCGTATCACGGTATGATATTTTTGACCGTGATCCAGCCCACACTTAAACATTGAGTCCTCGAACAACTTTTTACATCTCATGTAAATGACAGACTCACACATAACTAATCTATACGATGATTCAAATTACGGCTATGATGATTATTTAATATTTTTAATTATAAATTAATTACCTTTATGTTTTTATCTTTAATTTTTAAAACCACAAGATTGAAGGGTATTTTAGTTTCAAGAATCGACTCTCAATATTAGCAAACTCCTGCAAATCAGCGATTAAGAGATCCCATGAACTATATCCTTCATTAAACATGTACTCTCACGGAAGAAGGGATTACCCAATTTCACCACATAAAAACACTTTTTATATCACAACATGTGTGGGTACATAAATAGAATTTCACTCACTCTCACAAAGAATTCACATGCACCATGTAATAACCATAGCTTGCCCTTAGTGTTTCACTAATTTGAGGATGCAATGTAAGATCAAATATGACTTTTTAGGTTGGAATGTACTCGAGGTGTAGGTAGGTACTATTGTGATAAGTAATAGTGACTATCTTCCCTAAGCGCTTTCAATACATCACGCCCTCATTGCGAACTTCCTTCCCTTACTTCACCTTTTTATCCTTGGTAGTTTTCTTTTTCCTCTTTTGTTCCCCATTTCTTTTGAGCGCTTTTATCTCAGTAAGGAGTTGTATAAATAATTTTCATTGTTGTTTTCTTACTCCTTATTAATAATCAACCATGTTTACACAAGTGCACCTTTGACCTTTCTCAGCACACAACACACTTTCTTCTCTTTTCATTCCTCTCTCACTCCTTCACTCTTTCAGATTTTTCTTCTTTAAAGCTCGGGGCTTTGGATCAGGATTCAAGGCTAATGAAATAAAAGGATTAAGCTTATGTACGGCTATCAAAAGAATAGGCTAAGTCTCAATGGGGCTGAATAGGATTAATATTTCAAGGTAGGTAAAACAAGGGATAAAAGATTGGGATTTCATACAAAGAAATGCCTAAATCATCTCCTACAATTTACATCTTCATTTCGTTTATAAACACACCGAGGCAAGTTCTAGACAATCCACAATAGCATAGAATACTCAAAAACCTTACACTCGTATGCATTTTCAATTAAGACACATTAGCAAACTCTTACTTAGCTAATCACAGAATTTAAAATTAAGCTTCAATCATATTGAGTCAAGTTCAAGAGCCTAAGATTCTCAAACAAGGTTATACATTTACATGCTTTAACACTAAACATACTTGCATCTCACAATCATATATAGCATAACAAGAATATCGACATCGATTGCATTGTCTTGATTGAAAACTAAAACCTATTGACTAATTTTCCTCAAGACGGTCATCATCCATCAATCTTGAATAGTCCCTAGCACAACGGTTCAATGGGACTCTTCTCGGTAAAAGAGCGAAAACAAACTCAGAAAGCCAATCATACAAATAATTACGAAATTTTTTTTAAAAATATCGATAATTTCGACAAAAACTATTTACACACTAGTTACAACATTCGGCGGCACAACCGATTTGTGATATTTTAACGATACGAAACATACACACAAACGGCCATAGGGTCATAAAAATTTTTTTTCTTTTGAACACAACAGGCTTGTGCAATTACATACAAACACGGCAAAGCCGGCGCACACACAACTCTCCACACATATGGAACTGTCCCCGGTGTTCATACATTCAACAAAACACAAAAATGGGTAGGGTGAAACTCCACACGATAAATCAAAATATTCCACTTCTTCATCAGTCTTCTTGCCCTGCGTCTCAATATCCCAGATCTCCCCGTCGTCCTCCTCAGGCTGCTGTCGGAATCACCCGCGGCGTGTCTCCTCATCGGTTGAGGACGTCATCATCAGGCTCCACAAATCTTTTGGGCCCCACACGACATAGAAACACTGGCATTTTCGCCAGAAAGGGTAATCTAGAGTCGAGTGCCACTGACTCATCCTCATGATTCTTAGGTCTCACTTTATGCGCAGTGGAGCATTTAAATAGAACATGCGGGCCATATGCGATCATCCAGGAAGCATGTCGCTCGGCTGAGTGTAAGCTGCGTGGTGGTGTCAGTGCCTTAGTCTTTGTGACGTCTATGGCCGCCTCTCCATGCGTGGGATATAGTCGAGAGCCTCTTCCTCAGCATCCGAGGCCTGAGAACGTGGTGTAGACGCCAAACATACTGTGCCCTTGATGCAAGGCGGGCTCTCTTCATAGCGGATATGATCACCACCCCCAGAGCATTTTATCTCTAGCCTTTCATCAAGGCATACACCGGGCATACGCGATCTCGGGTGACATCTGTCATGTGCACCCCAGGAATCGAGGGCAAGAACACACAATGCTTCGACGGATCACGGCTCCTGTTCATACGTGAGTATGGCAATGCTCCACGTGGTAGCCCCTCTCCTTATACTTGCTCCGAGCGTCTTTGTCGAACGGGCTCCACACATATCACGTCGATATCCGCGTAAGGTGGGTGATATTCAGCTTTGCCGAGTACATGGGCGTACGTGTCTCGCGCCCCAAACACTTAGAATTCGGGTGGTGAGGCTCAAATGTAACAATGTTTGCCCCCTTATCTTGGCGGTGTGTGCGTAGGTGTCGGGTTCCGGTTGGCGTAGGACTCCCGAATCAAGTGCGATTGCCTCCTTGGGCTCTTCAAAGATGAAGTTATTTTGCCATGTCAATCTGTTGCACAATCACGGGAATTCTTTGTTAAGTGGCTCCTACTTCATGCGCTCTCGAAATATTTTTGTCTCTTGTTTTTGGCATACCATTTCTTCCCTTAAATCGATCACCCATCGGGTCCAGTATTGGCAGCGTTGGCGTGGGCAGCTGAGTCTTCTTTGAATTCTTGTTCAGTGCGATCATCTTTCTACGGCGCCCCGTGTGATGCGCCCTTTCCTTTGTCTTGCTCGACATCGTTCTACTGTCAAATAAAACGAGCCAGTCCCAGTGTCAGTCAATTTAAAAATTAGCCGACTAAGGTTGGGTTAGGCTAGGCCACCCCACACTTAGTCTTCGGCCACAATTACGGCATTACGGCAAGATCATACTAATTCTATTATTTACATAGAAGCAAGCTGAAAACAACAAAACAACAAAAATGCCTCGTGCATTCGGCGGATTCGACGGTATAACATCTATGTACTACTCGGACTTCGTACGGCTAATCTCATCTTACCATCGATAACATTTTATCATAGCACTTAGCAAAGATTAACCCTCATGAATTCCCCAGATTTCTATGTGATTTGATAATTCCATTCAGTTTCAACGCCGTTCCCCAGCGAATTCATGGCTACTTTAGCATAATAACGTTAAGAACATTACAATTCACCTCACCCAACATGCACAACCTTACAATTTTTCACATTTCAATCTCAATTCAATTTCTTCCTATTCACAACCCAACCCTAACTACAATTTTCACAACAAAATCCGATCAAGCATTTAATTATCGCGTTCATATAATCACAACGATCCTACAAACATCAATCAACCATAGAGTTGAATTTAAGCTAAATTTATACTTAGGGTAAGGGTTACTTCTTTATCATACTCAAAATCAAAAAATAAATCGATAAAATTGAGATGAAGTTAGAAAACATACCTTACTTCGATGATGAAGGAAATTGAATAAAACTCGTGCCTAAATTAAGTGCCACGTTGGGAAGGGAAATTTTGGGTGTTTGTCGTGGAGGGATGGGAAATGGGAAGAAATGAGGTAATTTAGTGTTAAAGAGGATTTTTCGCGCGGGTCGCCCGGTGACCCGGTGTGACCCGACGCGAATTACACCTCAACGTGTCACGGAGGAGTAACGCGGAGCACCTCGCGTGACACGGAGCTTCTCAGCCTTCGACGATACAGGAATTTCTTAAAAATTCAGGAATGGCTTCAACGTCACCGGTGTCTGAGGCCCTCCTCGAAGTGACACGAACCTAACAACGCGAGCTCAATTTGTTTTGCCACCTTTTATTTTTATTCTCACCCTCGATTTTTCCTTTGCGGTTCTTTGCATTTACGCCCTCAGTTCAACACAAGAAAATTAGCTTAAAACAAGAAATTGGATAGAAGGGAGTTAACTTCAATTTGATAATTTCTAAGATTAATTATTTAATTAAAAAAATAATATATTTTTTTCAATTATTCTCCACGTACATCCACCTCAAATGTTCAGCACAGAATTTTAAAATTTTCCCAAGCCTCATACTTAACATTTTGCGAGGTGAGGAATACTCACACAAGGAGCCTTTAGGGCTATTATATGCTTCGTTCAAATTTGCACAAGTGAGTGTTCACCCCACACTTTTGTTCCACGCTTGTGCTTCCCTCCTTCACGGGTACTCGGACGCCCCCTCCATCGTAGCAACTTTCCACCAAAAACAACAAAAAATGAAAAAATAAAATAAAATCAACTCTAATGCAAGAAATTAAAATGGTACCCATAGTACCCTTAGGTTACCTCCCAGCGGCGCCTAATTTTACGTCGTGGCACGGCATTATTATATTTCGGCACCATCGCCTTGAGGATGAATCTACACCCTGAACAACTTTCAATTTCCTCTTATGCTCACGGGGTGGTGATGAAAATTGAGACCAAGCAATAGATGTCGCCTTTAGCGTTTATTGGCCCTTACGTAAGTGAAGTCATTACTGTCTCTATTAGACTTAGCAAATTTGATATATAGGGCTTGGTCCTCATCGACATTTCTCTATAAGCTCGGAAGACTCCATTTCTATGTCTTCAACCAACCTCAAGGTAGAAAAATGCTTGAGTGGTCGATGCACCTTGATTACGAAATGCAATGCAATTGACCTCTTACTTGTATACCTCTTCTCGCATCAACATCTATCTCTCCAGTGATGTCAAATGGGGTATACTGTATCTCTTCTCTCCTACCACGAACTTCCTACAAGTGTGAGCTCATCATGGGGACACCCAAGAGGTTACGAATGTCGGGCTTCATCTGAAAATTCACCCTTGTCTTCCTCTTATCTAATCCCTTGAATATCGCCTGCAAGCTACATCACACCGCAATTAGTCTAAGCTTGACCTCGGCCATCGTCTCAGTGAATTTATAAATCCTTTTAGAGCCTCTGCATTCTCCTCTTCACGACTTTCAATGTTGCCATTGCCTCCTTCATCGCTTCGATTGCTTTCAGCGAGTTGTTTTGACATATCTTCTAATCGGTCTTGGCGTCCCAAGTACTCATTTTCCAACTGCCTATATTCATCAAAAACAACGGAAGGATCATAGTAGGGGTTCGGGGAGAAGTATGCCTTCGGACAGCCATCCCAATGGCCATCTTGACCACCACATATGTTACACGTGTTACGAGTGTTGCCACAAGTGGTGTCCTCCGAGAATCGAAAGGTTCGTCAAAATGTAATTATTCACCATTTCTAAACCATTTAGGTTTACGATGTCATGTCGAAGGAGTAGCCAGAAAAAATCAAAAAAAGATTGAAAAAAATAAAATCAAAACCACGTTGTCAACGCTTGTATCAATTAGTTAACTAACACTTAAGAAAAATTTTACCAATTGCCGAGTCCCAGTAACGGCGCAAGCATTCGGGCACATGCGATGACTACTGCACCTTGAAGTGCACGTGGTGAACAAGTATTAGAAGTCTACATGTAAGCCAAGTATCGATCCCACAAAATCACCTCAAGTGTCAATTCTGTAACTCTAAAAATGCGAGACAACGGTGTAAAAAGAAAAGTTTTATACTTTATTCTCTAAATTTATACTAAGTCTAAAGCAGATATACGGGTGAGTAAGGCCCCATGGATATGAGCATCTTTGAGAGCTAAATGAACATGTAAAGAAATTAATTATCAACATACATGGTTTATCTTTTCCCCGGTTGCTAGTCGGAACTTATGCCTATGGATTAAGTATTTAACCCAACTTAAGAATCATAAACCTTCCACCTACATTTTGCGATAGAGAGAAAGAAATTCATGTTCTAGCCATACAAAAGCAGGATTCCACTCTTGACTATACGACTGCGGTATATTTCTATCATGAAGGTAAATCAATTCTAAATTTTCCAAACTAAGAAGGATCATATCCTATTAATTCACAACTTTCCAGTTTCTTGCCCTCTCGGGTGAAAGCGGACTTTTTAGTTACATTAACATTATGAGACATTAATGCGGTAAGAACAAGAATTAAATAGAACAACCATAGAAGAAAGATGAAACAACCAAAGAATCAACAATTACATTTCAATACAATTGTTTCTAACCTCAGTAAGAATGGAATTAGCCACTCATTTGTGGAAAAAACATCGTTAAATGAGTGTAAATCATACAAGCAAATTGAAAGAAGAAGAGGATAGAGAAAACCTAAGAATTTTCGTCCTCTCAGCTGCCTTCTTGGAACCCACGTTCTTGCTTACCAAGTCGAATATGTGAAAATAAACCTAAATTGCTATTTATACTGGTAGGAATTTTCCCGGAATAACAAGCAACGTGTCCACCTGTAGCGGAGCATTGCCTCACGTGACACGGCCTAACTGTAGGGCATACGGAAAATGCCCAGAAATCGACCTTCGCAGCATCTGCATTAGCGACGTGTCCACGCAGCCACTGGCGCGATGTGCGTCCACTGTCGCGGAGGTGGCACAGTGATCTGACACAGGCGCGGCCCAATCTTTGTGCGTCTTTCTTTGTCTGCGCGCATTCTGGCATTGGCGTGGCACGGTGCTGGGCGCGGAACACGCACGAGTGGCACCGGCGCACAGCGCGGCCCGGCCTTGCCATAGCCTTTCCTTGCCGACTTTCGCCCGTTGCTTCGACATCAATCCTTTCCTTCACCACTTCTGATTTAGTTCTAAAAATCATTAAAACCTACAAAACAGGACTAATCATGTTGAATTGTGCTTTATATAATCACATTTATATAAAAGTACATGAAAATGTATAAAATAAACTTGAACAACACGGCTAATTCAAGTTGTAAGCGTATCCGCAGGTATGATATTTTTGCTAGTGATCAAACTCCTGTGGAAGTTACTAAGAATCACTAAGAGGAACTAGGCCCGTAGTCTTCAGAAATTCTAGTACTGAGCCTATATCATAAAATGATATAGCATATAGAAATATCACGATAAGTACTTTGAATGTGCTACTTTGAATGTACTGAGTATGTGAGATAAATCTAAAACATACATATATTGAATAATAGTAAGTTGAACTGTAATAATATAAAAATAGACTGAAATGTAAAAGTCTGGACTAGAATAAGAATCATAAATATACTGAACTGAACTATAATATGGGAGAGCTTATAACCGACATGTAACATATGTTAGCTGGACGTGGAGTTTGATGTATAAACCCTATCGAAGAGAGCCCACTGTACCTTGTCAGGGTGTAGTGGTTTAACTGTGTGATCACTTTTTGGGGCCCACTCGAGCTATTAACCTATGGTGGTACGTAGTTTTGGGAACCTGGGTGTGTTGAACCCGATCTGCTCGGTGCTAAGTACTACTCCCACTAAAAACCTATTTATGTCTAACTGGCTGATAGCTCGAAACTGATGTCTTAAGACTAAGTCAGAACTACTTATCTAAAGCATTTTGAGAGTCTAAGAATTGAAAGAAACTACGTTCTAAGACTTGTTAGAGCTTCTTTGTCTGAAAGCATCGTAACAGTCTGAAGAATGGCAATCACGGTGATAAACTAATACCACTAAATTTAATAAAATACTGATAAAGAGTCAAACTGATCAACTGACATTTATGGAGAATACTAAGCACTGACTATAATACTGAAACTGAACATACTAAAGCATTAATTTTATGTTGATGTATCTACACTAACATTCATAATTCAAGTTAAAATATCATAATAATACAACATTCATATCTGAGTTCTAAATCATTCAAGTTTTATTCAAATATCATAGTAAGGATCAGGGTTAAGAAAGAAATATGTATGAAAAAACAAGGAAATGAATTTCAACTAGGAATGATCATGTAAATTTAAAGAAATAACAAGATTTTTAAGAATTTCTTAACCGACTGACAACCCTAGCTTCAAATCTTATACTGGGATAGAATTTAGAAAGTTTTTTGAAAATATTTTAGGACACAAGGGGGGAAGGAAACCCTTGTTTAAGTCCCACATAGTTGGAGACTAAACCTTAGGGAAGAAACTTTGAATTTCCTATAAGAGTTGTAAGACCTAGATCTTGCTTGAAAGAGAAGTTCTAGAGTTATGAACATGATTCTAAGAATCTGAGTGCGGAATGACGGAGAAGGATCGATTACCCCTCTAAATCCCTTGAAAGAAATCCCAAAACGATGTAAAAAGATGTATTTTAGGGACTAAAAGAGTGGAAATATATGAAACTACCCATAGAAAATATTTAGAAGTCTGAAATTTCTAGGTCTCTACGTGTCTGAAGGGATAGGTGATGGGCCATCACAATCATTATGGTATGTTGTCTCCACCATTGAACTTAAATAGAAATTCCCAAACTTGCCCTCCCCCCAAGTGTTGGCTAGTGTGATGGGCCATCGCACAACTAACAGTCAGTCGGCCCTCCGTCCTTTCTTAACAAGAACGACCTGAACTTTTGGCCTAGGTGACGGTTGTCTTGGCGGGGCGTCACTAGCTTGATGGTCTGTCAGGACCTCTGCTGCCCATAAGCTGAAGGGACTGTACCTCCATGGTACAAGTGACGGTTGTCTTGATGGGGCGTCACTAGCTTGATGGTCCATCAGGACCTCTGTTGCCCATAAGCTGAAGGGACTGTACCTCCATGGTACAAGTGACGGTCCATCGCTTGGCTGAAAACCATCATATTCACCGTTAGATAAGTGATAGGCCATCACTTCCCTCGTCACCCCGGCACCAGGTCTACAACTTTTATTCTTTTGCTGCAATATTTCACTCTAGGGTGTTTGAGGTGTTATCGTTGAGTAGTGGTAAAGAGCTGGGTGAGGTGATCCATGGAGGTAAGAAAGTTGACGCAGAGTAGGTCGTGATGTCCCAAAAGGAGGTTGGTGACTCAAGAAATTCAAAGCTGAAATTCATAGAAGTCAAACCACCCCCACCCATTCCACAATGGTTTAAGAAGCTAAAAGAGGACACAACTTTCCAGAAATTTCTTGATGTGTTGAAGTAGATACATGTTAACTTGCCTTTGATGGAGCTTTTACATGAAGTTCGAAAGTACACCAGGTATCTGAAGAATATTATGGAAAAGAAGAGGAGGCTTAAAGAGTTTGAGACTGTGGCGCTCACGAAAGAGTACAGTTTGCGATTGCAGAACAAAATTCCAAAGAAGCTAAAAGACCCTGGGAGTTACACCATTCCGGTTGATATTAGGAGCAGGGAAGTTAGTTCAGCATTGTGTGACTTGGGTGCAAGCATTAATCTAATGCTCGCATCCTTGTTCAGAACTTTTGGTTTAGCTGAACCACGTCCTACCACAGTGACATCACAACCTATCGACTGGTCTCTTACTTATCCTGAAAGAATCATAAAGAACATTGTGCTCATGGTTGGACCATTCATTTAACCAGTGGACATCACAATCCTAGATTACGAAGCAGATGCAGTCGTTCCCCTCATTTTGGGAAGAGGATTTCTAGCCACCGCCGATGCAGCCACAAAAGTAAGGTCGAGCAAGATGTTGGTGACTGTGAATTGTTAGGAAGCAGTCTTTGATGTGTTTAGAGCGGTATGGATGCCACATCACTATGAGGACTTCACAGTGAAGCCAATGGTAAAAACTTGAGGGTATAAGCAGGCAGTTAAGCAGCATGTGTTGCATGAGAATTTAGCAGGTTTTCAGGATACTAACTATCTCACTCAAATGAAGCAGTGAGAGTGACTTTCAGCGTGTCGTGATGTTAAATTAGGTGTAGCATGGGAGGTAACCCGACAATGTCATTACATGACACTAACTATAGCGTGTAGTGGGAGGAATCCTATATTTCTAATATTTTTTGTTTTACATAGATGAATTAGGCTTTTAGGAAAAAAAGAACGGGGAAAATAATCTGAAAAAGGTTATGTCTAGGGTGAGATACCTGGCGTGGGGCGCCAGGTGTTTTCCTTTAAAAAAGAAAAGAAATTTCATATTGGTGCTATTAGTGGTGTGCCGCGCGACACTCAGTCCACGAAGAAATTTTTTTTCTAAGTGTGTGGCAAGGTGACTAGCGCATCGTGACAGGGGTGTTGTGTCCGAAAATATTTTGGTCCAATAGATCAAATATGATCCAAGGACCTTAAAATTATAAACAAACCATGTCCCACATATTTATTTTAAATCCCCACTCATTCACTCTCATTAAAAAATTAAAAATAAAAAACAACAAAATTCTCTCTTCCTTCACCTAACCAATAACTCCGTCTCCCTTCCTCCCAGTGTTGTCTTCTCTAAGAAGCTTGGTGAAGCTAATCTCTTCAAATCAAGTAAGTATTTTTCTTCTCTTTTGGTTATTTAGTGTAAAAAACATGCCCCCTTACTCTTTTTCACCAGGTTAAAGATCCAAAATCACCATTACTGGTGAAAAGCTTGATTTTCATAATGTGGTTTTCATTAGCTTTAACCTATTAAATTCATCCATGATAATGAGTTATCCTTGTTGGATTGCTTATTTTTGGTTGAATATAGTGAATTAAAGTCATGCGGATAAAGGGGGTGATGAATTAAATTTCATAAATTTTGTGGATAGAACATGATTGTAGAGAGAGAAAGTGCATAGTTCTTAAATTCTTTAATGTGAAGAATCTTAAGCTGTTAAAAGTTCTTGTTACTTCATGGTGGATTTTAGTAAATTTCATGTTGATTGTTGAATGAATTGATTGGAACTACTTCCATGTGTGGGTTACTTCAATTATGAATTAAAGGTTGGAAGGTGAAAAAAATGGCCAAAGTGAGGCATTCTTGAAAAGCAAAGAAAAAATAGAGGAGAGATGTCAAAAAATTCATGAACTTAGTTGTAGTGTGAAGTTAGTGAACAATTTGAAAGTTCTTGGTTATAATTGAAAGGTTTCATGTCATCGAACTTTGACAAAGGAAAGGAAATTGAAATAGCTAACAAGAGTTTCAAACGGCTTCAAAAAGGAACAAAAGGATCTAGTTCATCGGCCAAGGAAACCCCTACTAGAAGGTTTGGAGAAAAAGCGGTGGAGCCTCATGGAATAGCATGGTTCAACATGCAAAAGAAGGCAAAATATGCTCCTAAGAACTGGATTGATGAGGGCTACTTCGCACTAGAGTTCCCAACAATCCAAGACAAGGTTCGTGAGTTGTGATTGGGTTACATCTTTGCCGAGCTGGAGGAGTGCAACCTCACTCTTGTGAGGGAATTTTATGCAATCTAGGAAAAATCCTTTGAAAAGAGAACCAATGTGAAAATACGGGTTCAGGTGGTTCGTTTTACTTTTAAGAGATTCAAAGCCTTCCTCAGAACACCTGTGGTAGACCCATCTGCTTACTTCATTCTTATAGAGAAGCCTCCATATCGCGATATTGTCCATACTCTTTGTGGTGAGAACTCATCCACCTGTATAGCAAGGGACCATAATGGCATTCACTCTACACTTCCATTTTCCTACCTTCATAAGAAGGAAAAAATGTGGGGGAAGATTGTTTGTGTCGTGCTTCTCCCTGGGACTAGAGAGCGAGTCGTTCTAGTATACATGTTGATGAGAGGGCTACCAATCAATTTGATGGAGTTCTTAGAGGCAATACAGAGATAAAGGGACAACTGCAGCTGGAAGTACTATTATGGCAGTCTCCTGACCCAATTCTTGAGAGAGGCGAGCATTGAGGAAGAGGAGGCAGACCATCACCTACCTCTAGAAGGGCATCTAGAAAGCAAGATGATTGATGTCATTAAGGTAAAGGAGGACATCTCTTCTACATCTCCAATTCTCACTGAAGCTGATCGCCAGGCCCGAGATAATAGCTTGAGAGGCTGCATGTTTGGCATGTTAGTTTTATAGCTGAGGATCGGAGGCCGACTTTCTAGAGAGGATGAGATGGTAGCCCTATAGGAGAGGTACCCACTCATGGAGAGTGTGAAGTAGATGTGTCGAGTGGGACTAGCTTTTGAGAACCTTTGGATGATGATGAGGCCACGGTGCCTATTGATGGGGTTGATGACTTGGATAATGATGAGTAGTATGATGCTGCCACTAGAGACATGCAGATTGATGTCGAGGATGATGATGATGATGATGATCAGGAGTACAATCCTGACAATAAAGAATATGAATAGCAACCCAGAAAGTCCCTTTTCTCTACCTCATTGATATATTTGTGTGTGCACTGAGGACAGTGCACCGTTTAAGTGTGGGGTAGAGGAAATATTTCCTTTTTACTCTTTGTTTGCTATTTCGTAGTAGGTCATATCATTAGGTGTGATTCCCTGTGGTAGTATCTTTGTGATTAATTAGGTAAGCTTTGTAATAGATAGTATGGCTGACGACTGATAACCTAGATGCTGCCCTGTGATGTTTGGTCTATCTGTTCATCTCTTAGTAGTTGAGTTTGTTTTGGTTTTTTAGTTTAATTTTAGTGTAAATTTTTTATTGTTTGTCATCATAGAGCAGTGATCCTTCCCTATGATAGATGGATGATGATTGTCTTAAGGGAAATTAGTCACGTTTTCTTTATTTTTTTGGATTGAGTTTGGCACAATCACTTGTGCGCTCTTTGACATTCCGGTTAAATGCTAAGCAAGAGGAAATGAAGTGGTGATCTTAAGTGAAAATTCAGTGAGAGGCACATACTTCTTTAACTTGACTGAAGACATTTGTAGGGCTTAATAATGATAAATGTCATTCAATGTGATTGTATGGATGTGTAGCTATAGGAAACCGACTAGAGTCTTAATGCCATGTGAGTTGAGCTTAATTGTTGTGTTTTGTACATATTGTAGTATCTAGAACATTCCTTAGTGTATATTGGATGGCTAGTTTTTAAACAGTTAAGAAATGATTAAGGTGTTTCTTTGAAAAAACCATGTTTTCCATGTTTGTTTTACCTTCCCAATAATTTTTCCTAGTTAACCCCCTTGAGCCATAAGCCTTATTCTTTTTCTTAGCCACAAAAGTAGCATATTCCCTTTTTGTTGTTTGATGTATAGAATTGCTGATCCAAAGAAGTCTTAGGAAATTTGGGACTTAAAAGTGAAGATCCACCAAATTATGAATGATAAGGGAAAGGAAAGAAAGAAATTCATGGGGGAAAATAAGAAGAGAAAGTAGGAAGAAGGGGAGCCAAAAATATGTTCTTTACTTGCTGGTAGGACAATGAAAGAAAGAGTTTTAATAGTGAATATTCTTATTGATTCTTAAGCAGAAACTAGCAGTCAAGTAGTGAATAAAGGGGCATGAAAAGAAAAGAAAAAATGTGAGTATAGTGAAGGGTGAACAATAAAGGAAAAGGGGGTGAACTTGAAAGATGAAAAATGTCTTAAATGTGCTTAGGATTGGTAGTTTCTATGAAAGATAGATCATTCCTGCCCATCCCTTAGCCAACATTACAACCAAAAAAAGCCGTTATGATCCTAATCTCTTGAAATAACTTAGAAGTTTTGGTGTACATAATGGGCAAGCTTATGATATATTACATATCTATGATACATCATTTATGAGTGTGAGCATGTGTTTCTTATTATGTTCTATGCTATGCATTAATCATTTGAGAGAGGAACATCACTAAAAGTGAGGGGCACAACATGTGTAAGTGGGTGTAATATGTGTTGCATATATCATATTTAATCATTCTGGCCTTGTTCTGAAAAAATGAATAAGTTATAGAAGTTGTGTAGTCTTGAATGTGAAAACTCTGCATGAGCTTGATATGAATTGCTATAAGTTGATGAACCACTTTATCATATTCTCTATGCTAGTTTTTTGAGTGTGAATTCATGGAGGTTTCATGACCAGAGAAAATATGAGTTTATGTATAGAGTTGAGGATTGTTCAATGATGTAAAATGGTTTAAGTGTCGAGTGGAGATGTTGGGCATATTCTTATGCCTATTTATCATGTTTTTAACAACATTTTTTCTTGTTTTGAGTTCATAATCCTTATAAAATGCATAAATTAATGTTTTTGTGTGTCTTTTGAGCTAACAAATGTTTTTAGATGTTTTGAGTCGAAATCCAAGGAAAAAGGACCCAAAAAGACCCAAGGTCTAAAGAAAGAAGAGTTCGCAAAAGTCAGACTGGGGCTATAACCTGCGTAACATGCTAATCCTTGAACTTTAGAGAATACTGCACCAATGTTGGTGCTATGGGTGGCATGGGGTGCCAGATCCCAAACTTTAGAAGAAAATTTGACCAACACCTTGGCGAGATGAGACGCGTGGAGCACCCGAAGCATCCTAGACTTAGGAAAACTTTTTTCCAACATTCAAGTGCTTTGGATGGAGTGGAAATACCATAATGGTCTAATGCTTAGAAATTTGACTAACACTCTGGTGCTTTGAGTTACATAGGGCGCCTGGAGGGTCCAGAAGTTCAGAAGAATTTTGTTAACACCTTGTTGCTATGGATTGCATGGGGCGCTCGAAGCTAAACATTAAAAGAGAATTGAGCCAAACATGGGGCTACAGAGAGTGCGGTGCGTTAGACCCATTCTAGGGTTGATTTTGCTGTTTTTGAAGCTAATTTCTTGAGGGAAAAAGCGTCATTTGAGGGATCACCTGTAAATATAACATCTAGGTCATTTGTCAGATATCAGACATCATTTTGTTTGATCATGGTAAGGGTTGTAACATAGCTTCGGAGGAGAGAAAAGTCTAAACTTAGATTTCTTTTCTTATCTATCATTTTACTTTGAATGATAATGATATCTTTAATTTTCCGTTTTTCTGTGATTGGCTAAACTCCCACTCTAGGGTTTTGGCCACAACTATGGTTGAAGTTTGAAAGATTGGCTATTGCTATTTTTTGTTCTTCATTAAAGGTTGTTTATATTTACTTATTTTCATTGCTTATTCTCTAGACTAATCACCTTTTGAATAAATTTGTTGGCTTTTGGTTGAACTCAGGAGAGGGAGCTGAACGGATTAAAAATAAATGTAAAATAGGAATTCAAAGAACCTTTGGCCCATTGGTTGAAGTTTAGTAGTTATTTATGAGGATAGCAATATAATATTAAACCCTGTTTAGTTGAAATACAAGTAGGCATAATCGTTATTTCATATTTTACCTGTGACCATAGGAATATAGGCGTTAGGGTTCATGAGATAGTTCTTGGATGCTAAGGAGATTGACAAGAAATGGGATAGTAACTTGCAACTATATACCTTAGGAAAAATTAATCTAGCATAATTCTAACACCCCAAAAGTCCCAAAGATAAGACCCGAGGGTTGAAATAGAGAAAACAGGAAAATCTACACTAGGTCACAAAACAAGTGATTGAGTGACTCATTTTGTGATCCGGGGGGTCGTTAAGTGACCCATTGTGTTTTCATGAGTTGGAGATAAGATACCTTTAGGGAGTCTAGACGGATGGTGTGATGAGTCGATAAGACTCGTGGGTTGACCCGTTAAGTGCGTAGCGGAGGAGAAAATACTGAAGTTCCAAGAGACTTAATGACATGAGGGATGTGTCTTGGTGCTACTTCACGAGTCATCTAGTGATTCATCATCTGGGAAAGATGGAAGAATGGGAAAATTCCATTGGTGGCAACGAGGGAAGATCACGAGTTGTCCAGTTACATAACGACTCGTGATGTCACTCGTGGTGACTGGTAGTGTCCTATTTCCTATCGAATTATTAAGGACATTTTCGTAACTTCTAAGCTCCTAACTGCTAAACTTGTCATTTTAATCTTGGGAAAGAGTGCTTTAAGGGGATTATTCACCCAAGAATTGCCATTCTACTCCTAACACTCTAATTTGAAGATCAAAATCTCTCAAGGCTCACATGAACAATCTAGGGTTCTTCACTCTCATCTTCTGAAATTCTCTTTGGGGTTCATGCTAAGTCAAGGAATCAATGAACAAAGGTACATCAGGATTTTCAATGAGGGGTTCCTCCACCCTTATGATCTTCTTCAATCAAAATCATGATCTCCCATTCCCTATTCCCTAAACACGAAATTCTTGGTCTAGGTGTGGTGTTGTTAAGTTCCTTCATGATTCATCTATGGGATTAGCTATCCTGATCAAATTGATGATTCTATGACTAGGGTTTTATATTTTTATCAGGCCTTCCATGAAATTTCGATTCCCAAATCACAAGTATGATTGTGAACTTCTTGGGTTACATTCCTCTCTAATGAAATCCCATGATTTTATTATGATATAAACTCTGAATTTTTAATTTATGTATTATGATAATGATGTATGAGTTTTACCAGAGCCTTTCACAGATTTACGAATTTCAAGTATGATGACTTTCTTAAGTATGCATAGCTTTTACAGTTATCAAGTTTATGTTCAGGGCCGACTCACGGGCCTCTCTCATGGCTAGTTCACATATTTTCAAGCATGTTCATGTATATTATGATAATAACTAGCCCATGTACTTCAAGTATGTTTTATGAATACAATATGAGGCATGTGCATATTTTTGGAAGTATTATCTATCACCGAGTATGTCTGGGGTTTCAGGAACCAAGGCCTTAGAACTACGTACTAACATAGAATATATTCAATTTTAACCTTATGAGGTCTCATTAGCGATATCACTCCATGTCATTTTCCCTTGCCTTGGCAAGCTTTGGGCGTCCTTGCCTACTTAAGCGAGATAGATGGGGTATCATCTAAGTTCTATCATGATGGTGTTTGGTATGATGAATCCTCCCGCCGTTCCTTGTGATTTACCAGTGTTTATGATTATGATAATTTGGCTCACATTATGGTTTACAAGGTTTCTCTTATGAACATATTTATGACTAGTTTATGAACGATTTTGAAATCCCTGAGCCCTCATGTTTAAATTATGATTATTGCTTAATGTTTAAACGTCCTACTCTCATGAACTCTTAATGCATTTTATTAGCTTGTTTTATTTACCTCGCATACTCAGTACATTCAAAGTACTGGCCGCATATAGCATTTCGTGATATAGGTTCAGCCAATCAAACTCAATCGTGTTATTAGTTGTGCTTCCATATCAATCTAGTTCATTCCTTGCATGGTGAGTCCTAATCCTATGAGGACATTTTTTTAGTCATGTAATTATGTCATTTCAGTTCTGAACTTAGCGAACTAGTTAGGGGAGCTATCCTATTATTCCATCTATGACTAGAGGGTTTTAAGGAAAACATGTATTGGTTGACTCAATTGTTGATACATGTCACTATTGCTTTCTATGTTATGTTTTTAATTCTTTCGCGTATTCATGATTATGTTTTAAATTTTCTTCTTTACTCTATGCTCTTGAATTACTTTTTTAAATGCCATGGTTATGCTTGGAGTCAATTGTGGCTTTGGGTCGCGTGCTCGATCCGAGGTATATGCTTA
>JACEIK010006486.1:37101-48666 GCA_018107945.1 Datura stramonium
CTATCCTAACACAAATTATATCAAGAGATACAATCATGCTCCTTACATTCTCATGTTCTGACCTAGGTAAATGCTTTCTCAAGCATATGCCCAAGTTAACATGTATGTTTTCTTGGTGATCAATCATAAAAACAACCAATAATCCAGAATACAAGACAAAACAACAATCAATAACTTAAAACCAAACAAAATCGCAAAATCACAATCATATCTTGTGGCTTCAACCCTAGAGGAAGGGTTCGGGCCACTCATGTTCGTATAATTATAAGAAAACTTTGTTAAAGTAACTTACTTACAAGAATTTGTAGAAGAGAAGAGGAATTTGACAAACCCTATATGAGTTCTCCCACTTCTCCCTTCACTCTTAGGTCGTTTTCTAGAATAAAATCGTGACTAAATGATTTTAGGACCTAAGGGACCTATTTATAGTAAATGTGAATTGTGCAAAATTATGCCTATTGTGGAATGGAACCGTGTCACGGAGTGTATCGCGGAGCACTGCCTCCGTGACATGGTGTGCATCGCGGAGCACTGCCTCCGTGACACGGAGGTATCGCGGAAGCACTCTGGAAATCGCCCAATTTATTCCAACTTTGGTGTTTCACTCCTGATATCATTCCTCCACTTCACCAAATCATAGATTGGGTCCTCCAATGCATTATTTNCTTCACCAAATCATAGATTGGGTCCTCCAATGCATTATTTACCTTCAAAAACAAGGACTAATCATGTGGGTTAATACATATTCACATTTACATAAAAAAACATGAGAATGTATATAAATAAATAGATAAACAAGGCAAAACTAAGTTATAAAGTATCACTTGGGCAGGCTATTTTGCCTACGATCAGGAGGCTCCAAGACATTTTTAGGAAAATTCCCTTTCTTATCGTTCATAGAGTTTGATCTCTAAAATGTCCTCCTAACTCATGCTATACCCATTTTCATTAACGATGCCTTCTAAGAGAGAAAATGGAAGGAGGACCGAAAATGCTAACCAGCCAGCCCTACTAGCTTCAACAACCCCTCAAGACGATCAGGTGTCACATGTGGAGTTTCGGGCTACCATTCAAATGTTGGCTCAAGCAGTGACTAATCAGGGCAACAAACAGGTCGTACCAGTCAATACTAATGGGCCTGCATCTGTTGCCAGAGTCCAAGATTTTACTCGGATGAATCCCCCAGTATTTCACGAGTCCAAGGGTTATAAGGACCCACAAGAGTCTTTCACTCGAATAAATCCCCCAATATTTCACAAGTCCAAGGTTAATGAAGACCCGCAGGAGTTTATTGACGAGGTATAGAAAATCACCCGAATCATGGGTGTTACTTCTGTAGAAAGTGCAGTTCTGTCTGCTTATCAATTAAAATGAGTGGCTCAGATTTGGTATAAGTAGTGGAAAGAAGGAAGGCAGAATGGTGCAGGTCTAGTAGAATGGGATGTGTTTGTGATAGCATTCGTAGATAGATTCTTTTCCCGTGAGTTAAGGTAATTTAAGGCCGTTGAGTTTATGAATTTGAGGCAGAACGACATGATTGTCACGACCTGAACGTAGACCCGAATTGTAACACAGGACAAGGAGCCCCAAGAGACTCCAAGTAGACCCATGGCATGAACATTCATCTAAGTTCATATTACTTAAGTTAGAATATTTAACATATAACCTATCAACATATAGGAAGCATGATCATAACATAGCATAGCATGAAAATTGGTACGGACTAAATAGATTACAACGGAGTACTACATATAATCTGAAAGCCTCTAATGTAACAGATGGGTTGATGGGACAACTATTACGGCAACTGAAACTAAAAGAAAACATCAATGTCTAATCAAATGGTCCTCGGAGAATGAGGACTCACCAACAAGCTGGATGTGAGACTCCGTAACAAGCTAATGGTGATGCTGGATCTAAAGATCAGAGCATGTATCATAAAACGATATAGCATAAAGTACGCGATCAGTACGTGGAATGTACCGAGTATGCAAGGTATGTATAACGGACATTTAAAAATACATAAAAACTTATAAATGATCATAAGAGAAGGACATCATGCTCGAACATAAGTATCATAAGATAACATACGGCTCAAGAATTTTAAATCATTCATAAACTGTTCATTATCATGATCATGAGAGAAAATTTATCAAATCATCACTTGAGCCAATAACATAAACATAATAATGAATAAAAACATGCGAAACAATGGGAGGACTCATCATAACCGACACCATCATGGTAGAGCCTTACATGATGCCCCAACTATCTAACTCAAGTGGGCAGAGTCGCCCCTGGCTTGCCAGGCGAGGGACGTGCATTAGGTGATATCACAAAACAGGGGATCATTATCAGTGTAATGTATCATTATAAACCCACGGTGGCACGTGGTTATGAGACACCGGCATAGTCCTTTGAACGCCAGGCTGCTCAGTGCTAGACACATCTCCCAAAAACATGTACATTAGGCTCATGTATAAATCAATTACATCATTCATCAAGATTCATGGCTAAATAAATATTTATCATTCTTTGAACCCCATCAAAAACATGATTAGCGAAGAATCAAAGGCCTTTTAGTCGGCCAACATCATAAATCGATATATCATGAGATCCATGACATAAATCGTAAATAATTCTTCAACATGTGGGATTTCCAAATATTTTATCATGCTTGAAAATATTCAATTCATTGGAAAACTTTATTATACACATGGGTAATCTTGAAAACATGTTTTTCATCATCAATAATTCATCATACGTGAACATTCATCATAAACATTGACTTTCATGAACTTTTCATAAATGGGAAATTTGATTTATTAAACTTGAAACATTATTTGTAATAAACAACAACATAAAACATGCCCATAATTCGAAATTCAGTTGTAGTAACTCAATTAGATCAAACCCACGTAGAGAAATCGAATATTCATGCATTGGGTAAAAACCCCTTAGATTTTTTACAGGAATTTCATGAAATTGAAAGAGATTGGGCATTGTGTGAAAGGATTCATCCATTCATAACCCTTCATACCTGGGGAAGATAAATTCTCATCACTCCTTGAAAGCCCAATGGAAATCAATGAAGAAAACCCATTAAGACAAGCTTGATCACCTTCCAATGTTCTAACTTTGCATGCATGAGAATGAATAGGCTAGAAGGGCTTAACCTATATTAATACATTCAGAAAATAACTTAAAACAACGTAGTTTAGGACCTTAGAGCGCAGGAATGATGAAAACACCCTTAATGAAATACCCTAAAAAATCTGCACTGACGGACAAATGGACGAACTAACGGGTCATGGGAGGATACCAAGACTCGTGGTAACCATCCGTTGTCTATACTTTGAACATTCCTGATCTCAGCTTCGACCCCACGACTCAACAGGACGAGTCGTCAAATAAGACGACAGGTCGTAACATCGTCCCTTGTTTCCTCCTTCAGGTCCTGTACTTCTCCTTCCGATGAGCCTCACCACGAATCGTTACATCCTCCAACAAGCCATGGTTACCTTATGATAGGTCCACTGGAAAATATTAACATCTCATACAACGATTGGTGAAAATGACCCGTTGCTTCTCACGACAGGTCATGGGATGACCGGTTACCTTCCCTTAACCTGAGGTCCAGTCGTCACCATGATTCAAAACAACGACTCATTGTAACTAACAACGATTACGTCACTCATTGTTTCCACTGTCACCATGCCTGGTCCTTCCCATGACTACTTTCCACGGGTCGTTCGTTCGTTCATCCTGTGGAATTTTTCCTAGTTTTCAGCCAACTTCAATTTTAAATTCCAGGTCTAATCTTAGGCACTTTCGGGGTATTACTATAACTCCCCCTTGGAGACATTAGTCCTTGAATGTTGGAAACAAGCAGAACACAATGACAAATACTGATAATTAAAATCGAAAACTGACGAAATGACTTTCTCCAATTCAAACCATATAAGTGAACTGATTTCATGATTCACATACAACTCCATATACATAAAAGAAACATGAACACAAGAACTAAATATGAAAACTAAATAGATCTTTAGGGCAAACCGATACATCAAATTAGAATGGAGCCAGTAGAAAATAATTGTGGGTTTCTAGCCATCGTATCCGCTTCGTCCTCCCACGTAGCTCCTTCAACATGTTGATTCCTCCATAACACTTTAACTGAAGCTACTTCCTTTTTCCTTAGCCTTTGAACCTGACGATGCAATATTTCCACCAGAACCTCCTCATAGCTAAGGTTGTCTTTTGCACCAACACTATCCACTGAGACAACTAGGGTTGGGTCACCCAAACATTTCTTCAAGAGCGATACATGAAACACATGATGCATAGAAGCTAATTCTGAAGGAAAATCCAACTCATAGGCCACATTGCCAACACGACTCACTATCCCTTATGGGCCGACATAGCGGGGACTAAGTTTTCCTTTCTTTTCGAACCTCATCACTCCCTTCATGGGAGACACCCTCAGAAATACTTACTCATCGACTTCAAATTATAATTCACTTTTTGTCATGTCAACATAAGACTTTTGGCGACTCTGAGCAGTTTTCAACCGATCCCTTATCAGTTGAACCTTCTCCATAGCCTCTTAAACTGAATCTGGTCCTATCATCATTGTTTCGCCAACCTCAAACAATCCAATGGGAGACCTGCACCTCTATCCATAGAGCCTCTCAAACAGTGCCATTTGGATACTAGAATAATAGCTGTTACTGTATGCAAACTCGATAAGCGGCAAATGCTCATCCTAGCAACCTCTGAAGTCAATTACGCATGCTCTCAACATGTCCTCCAGGGTATGGATTGTCCGCTCTGCTTGACCATACATTTGTGGGTGGAATGATGTGCTAAGATTAACTTGGATACCCAGTCCTTTTTGAAACGACTTCCAAAACTGAGGTAAATTGAGTACCTCTATCTGAAGTGATGGATAAGGGAACTCCATGCAATAAAACTAGCTCCCAGATATATAATTTGGCATAATCCTCTACCGAATTTGTGGTCTTAACCGGTGGAAAATGTGCAGCCTTGGTCAACTTGTCTACCACAACCCAAATGGATTCATATTGTCGGCGAGTATGAGGTAAATCCATATTAATTTCTTCCTACTTCCAAGTAGGAATGCTGATTTCCTGAAGCACACCTCCTGGTCTTTGATGCTCAAAATTTACTTTCTGACAGTTCAGGCACTTGGCTATGAATTCTGCAATATCCTTCTTCATGCCATTCAACAATATATTTTTCGTAAGTCACGGTACATCTTGGTGGCACCTGGATGGATAGAATACCTAGATCCATGATCCTCATGCAACATCTGGCTCCTCAAATCACCCACATCCGGAACACATAGGCTTCCCTGGTACTGAAGCACACCATCTCCCCCTTTGGAGAAGACCTCCACCTTCTTATTTTGAATGATTTCTTTCAACTTTACCAAAATGGGGTCCTCTTCTTTTTTAGTTTTCACAGCAATCACCAAGGACGATTCTGATCCGTTCTACACAACAACACCACCATCGTTTGAGTCAATCAACCTAACTCCCAAACTTGCAAGTTGATGTACATCTCTCACCAGCTCCTTCTTCTCTTCATCCACATGGGACACACTCTCCATCGAGAGCCTAATAAGTGCGTCTACTACTACATTAGCCTTACCTGGATGGTAAAGG
Source organism: Datura stramonium (assembly GCA_018107945.1). Lineage (NCBI taxonomy): Eukaryota > Viridiplantae > Streptophyta > Magnoliopsida > Solanales > Solanaceae > Datura > Datura stramonium. Next base: position 42,792 of record JACEIK010006486.1, read on the forward strand.
ACACTCATATTGTAGTCCTTGAGTAGTTCCGACTACCTTGTTTGCCGAAGATTGAGATATTTCTGTGTGAACACATATTGTAAGCTCTTGTGGTCCGTTAATACATCCACCTGAACTCCATACAAGTTATGTCGCCATATCTTCAAGGAGAATACCACCACACCCAATTCAAGATCATGGGTCGGGTAATTTTTCTCATGAAACTTTAGCTGTTTGGAGGCATAGGCTATGACTTTCCACTGCTGCATGAATACGCACCCGAGTCTGATCGTTGAAGCATCACAATAAACTACAAACCCATCTGTACCCTTAGGTAGGGTCAACACCGTTATTGAGGTAAGTCGAGTCTTCAACTCTTGGAAGGTCTTATCACAAGCCTCCGACCATTGAAATTTCACCTTCTTCTGGGTCAATTTGGTCAAGGGCGCCGCAGTAGATGAAAAGTCCTCAACAAATCTCCGATAGTAGCCAACTAAACCTAAGAAACTTTGAATATCTAAAGGATTTATCGGTCTAGGCCAATTCTTCACCGCCTCAATCTTCTGAGAATCTACCTTTATATCGTTACTTGATATCATATGGCCCAAAAATGCTACGGAGTTCAACCAAAACTCACACTTGCTGAATTTGGCATATAATTGACGATCCTTTAGAGTCTGAAGCATTACTCTCAAATGAGCAGCATGCTCATCCTCGCTCTGAGAGTATATAAGGATGTCATCAATGAACACGATCACGAATATGTCTAGGTATGGCTTGAATACCATGTTCATCAGGTCCATAAAAGTAGCAAGAGCATTCTTTAGTCCAAAAGACATAACTACAAACTCATAATGACCATATCACATCCTGAAGGCTATCTTCGGAATATCACTCTCCCGAACTCTGAGCTGATGATAACCGGATCTGAGATCTATCTTTGAGAAGCACTTGGAACCTTGAAGCTCGTCAAATAAATAATCAATCCTGGGTAGAGGATATCTGTTCTTGATGGTGACATTATTTAATTGTCGATAGTAAATCCACATCCGAAGGGAACCATCATTCTTTCAAACAAATAAGATTGGTGCACCCCATGGAGACTTTCTTGGTCTGATAAAACACTTATCTAACAGGTCCTTCAACTGATCCTTCAACTCCTTTAGCTCGGCTAGAGCCATCCTGTAAGGAGGGATTGATGTAGGCTGCATGTTGGGTAGAAGGTCAATACCAAAATCAATTTTCCTCTTGGGAGAAACACCTGGTAAGTCATCAGGGAATACTTCTAGCTACTCACGCACTACTGGAACTGACTGAATAGTCGGGGTCTCGAACTCAACATCCTTAACCCTAACTAGGTTATACATACAACCCTTGGCAATCATCTTTCTGGACTTAATATAGGAAATAAAACAACCTACAGACATGGCCGAACTACCCTTCCACTCCAAGACTGCCTCACCCAGAAAGCGAAACTCCACTGCATGGGTTCTATAATTAACGGAAGCATAACACGCATACAACCAATCCATGCCAATAATAATGTCAAAGTCAGTCATGGCTAACTCCATAAGGTATGCGGAGGTGACTTTATGCAATATAGTGACCGGACATCGTCTATACACCCGCCTAGCTATAACTGAATCACCAACACCTGTAGAAATTGAAAATGGCTCTGACAGTGTTTCGGGACTAACTCCAAAGATACTAGCAATATAAGGTGTCACAAAAGAAAAGGTAACCCCTGGATCTAACAAAGCATAAACATCAAGGTGAAACACTTGTAACATACTAGTAACCACATCCGGTGAAGTCTCCTGCTCCTGACGCTAGGCAAGGGCATAGAATCTGTTTTGGCGTTGTCCGCCACCCCCACTATTAGATGCTCCCTGTGGAGCTGAACGTGCTAGAGCTGCTGCTATCCTGGTAGTTTGCACACGGCCTCTATTATCATCTTTTCTAGCTAATGGACACGCTCAACGCATGTGGTCGGGCCTCCCACACCCATAGAAAATATTTGAGTCGAGCAAACACTCCCTGACATGATTCTTGCCGCACTTCCCGCAGGCTGGAGAGGTGAGCTCTACCTGCGTGCCCCTCTGGTCCCTTGATCCTGAAGCCCTACTCCTCTGATCACTCTTAGGTCTGGATGGCACACTAGCTGATAATGGTGCTGGAGCTAGTGACCTCTGTTGAAACAGAGGACGGTGACCACCGCCGTATCTCTGATGAATAAACCCATGCTTATCTGTCCGTGCCCGCTTTGCCTTTGTCCCCCTCCCATGAGCCGCTTCCATCTATTGGGCGTACAACACTATATGAGGAATGTCCATATCCTGATGAAGCATGGAAGTCCTGCAATCTCTATCCAAATAGCCTGCCATGCCATGAACAAATCGGCTCACCCGCGCCCTCTTATCAACCACTAACTCTGGGGCATATTTTGAGAAGCGAGTGAACTCGAGAGAATACTCATATACCTCATCCTCCCCTGCTTCAAATTAAAAAATTCTACTGCCTTCAACTGCCTCATCTCCAGAGGGAAGAACTGATCTAAAAACTCCATGTAGAACTCCTCCCAAGTAACTGGGCCTGCTTCGGCAACCCTACTATCTCTCAATTTCCTGAACCAGATATGTGCAACCCCTTTCAGTTTATACAAGGCCAACTCTGCACATTCAACCCCATTCACCCCCATAACCTGGGTGATCTTCTAGACCTCGTCAATAAACTCATGCGGGTCCTCATCCACTTTTGACCTGAAGAACACTAGTGGGTTCATTATTAATAAGTCCCTGACTCGAGTCACTGCTGCATTGCCATTTTTTGGAACATGGACAACAGCCTGTTGATTGACCTGAGCGATCAAGGCATGCACAAGCATCTAAATAGCGACCCGAAACTCAGCATGGGCAACTAGTTTCGGTGCCTGGGGCTCCTGAACTAGTGGGGCTTGCTAATGCCTGTTACTGCTGCCATCCTCGTGGCCTTCACCATTTCTTCTTCTCCTACCATTCATTCTTCAAGAGCCGTGATTCTGCAATCGTGAATAGCACAAATTAGAAGGATAGAAAGACTTTTCATCGCACGACATAGATCATGAAATAAGGGAACATTTCCTAAATATCTCATAGCCTCTTCGTCATAAGTGTAGCGTCTTCACACCCATGAAAAAAAGAATCTACTTAATGCGGCTTTTAGACACCCTAGAACATTTCAAACCTATGGCTCTGATACAAAGTTTGTCAAGACCCGAAAGTAGACCCGGATCGAGCACTGGACAAGGAGGCCCTAGAGACTCCAAGTCGACCCATGGCATGAACATTCATCTAACTTCATATTACTTAAGGCGGAATACTTAACATATAACATACCAAAATAGCGGAAGAATGATCATAACATAGAATTGCATGATAATCGGTACAGATTAAATACATAACAGTAGAGTACTATATATAGTCTGAAAGCCTCTAATGTAATAGATTGGTTGATGGGATAAGTAACCCGGCAACTGAAACGAAACAAGAACATCAATATCTAATCAAATGGTTCTCGGACAATGAGGACTCACCAACAAGTTAGATGTAAGACTCTGTAACAAGCTAATAGTAACGCTAGATCTGAAGATCGGAGCCTGTATCATAAAATGATACAACATAGAGTATGCGGTCAGTAAGTATGCAAGGTAAGTAAAACGGACATTTAAAAATACATAAAAGCTCACAAATGATCATAAGAGAAGGATATCATGCTCATATAATAAGTATCATAAGATAACATAAGGCTCAAGCTTTTTAAATCATTGATAAACCATTCATTATCATGATCATGAGAGAAACTTTATCAAATCATCACTTGAGCCAATAACATAAACATAACAATACATAAAACATGCGAAACAATGGGAGGACTCATCATAACCGACACCATCATGGTAGAACCTTAAATGATGACCCAACAATCGCACTCAAGTGGGCAAAGTCACCCCTGGCTTGCCATGCGAGGGATATGGATTATGTGATATCATGAAAGAGGGGATCATTATCAGTGTAATGTATCATTATAAACCACTGTGGCACGTGGTTATGAGACACCGGTGTAGTCTTTTGAACACCGAGTTGTTCAGTGCTAGTGACAGCTCCCAAAAACATGCACATTAGGCTCATGTATAAATCAATGATATCATTCATCAAGATTCATGACTAAATAAATATTTATCATTCATTTATCCCCCATTAATAACATGATTAGAAAAGAATCAAAGGCCCTTTAGTCGGCCAACATCATAAATCGATATATCATCAGATCCATTTCATAATTCGTAAATAATTCTTCAACATGTGGGAATTGAACAATACTTTACCATCCTTGAAAATACTCAATTCACTGGAAAACATGATTATAAACATGAATAATCTTGAAAACATATTTTTCATCATTAATAATTCATCCTAAATCTTGACTTTCATGAACTTTTTATAAATTGGAAATTTGATTTATAAAACTTGAAACATTATTTGTAATGAAAATCAACATAAAACATGTCCATAATGAGAAATTTAATGGTAGTAACTAAATTAAATCAAACCCATGTAGAGAAATCAAAATTTTTCATGCATTGGGTAAAAACCCCTTAGATTTTTTATAGGAATTTCATGAAATTGAAAGAAATTAGTAATGGGTGTGAAAGTATTCACCCATTCATAACCGTACATACCTAGAGAAAATCAATTTTCACCACTCCTTGAAAGCTCAATGGAAATCAATGAAGAAAACCCTTAAAGACAAGCTTGATTACCTTCCAATGTTCAAACATTGCATGCTTGAGAATGAATAGGCTAGAAGGGATTAACCTATCTTAATACATTTATAAAATAACTTAAAGCGATGTAGTTTAGGTCCTTAGAGAGTAGGAATGACAAAAATACCCTTAATAAAAAACCCTGAAAAATCTGCACTAACGGACTAAAGGATGAACTAATGGTTCATTGGAGGATACCACAATTCGTGGTATCCATCCTTCATCTGCACTGCCAACATTCCTTATCAGAAGTTCGACCCACAACTCGACAGGACGAGTCTTCCTATCAAACGACGCGTCGTCACATTGTTTGTTGTTTCCTCTTTCGGGTCATGTACTTCTGTAATACCCCACGAACCCAACGATCAAACCCTGGAGTCAAACGGGAAAAATCTGGGAAATGATGCTGCAGTTGCAGGACGAGTCATTGGACGACTCGTGAAGAGACCCCATAGTCGTTAGGTGGCTCGTGGGAAGGCTTGGATGAATCGAAAGGTTGAGGTCCTCACAGGCATGGGAACAACCTGTGGGATGAAGTTTAGAAACAAATGGGAGAATTGACTAGTGTACCTAACGGAAGGGACCCCACAAGTCGTGGTCTGTCCCAACGACTCGTGAGGTGAGTCGTGATCAAGCAAGGTGAACCCCATTTGGTGCCAAGGCTGTGTACGTGACTGGAGGTGGAAACGAGTCGTGACTAGTGGCAACAGGTCGTTGAGTCATCCGTTGTGAGCCCTAAAGGATCAGTTAACTAGTACACCAGACGAGCGACATAACGAGTCGTTTGGGCCAGTGACGATCCGTTAGGTCGTCCGTTAGCATCACCTGGTAGTTATTTTCTATGAATTAGTAAGGGCTTTCTCATAATTTCCTAAGTTCCTGATACCTATACTACGTCGTTTAAGGATCGTTTTAGTGGGGTTTAAGTAGGGTAAAACCTATCCTAAGACATTATTCTCTTGCAGGAAAGTTTGAAGGATTGAAGAGGATATTAGAGGCAAAATCTCAAGGTTTCCATTGGAATCTCAGCTTGGGCTATTAGAGAAGTGTTAAAATCATCCCTCCCAGGTATGTAAGGCTATGAGTGGGTGTCTC
>JACEIK010006486.1:51828-63237 GCA_018107945.1 Datura stramonium
GGATCTATAGGAAAGAGAATCATCAAACTTCAAGTTTGTATGATGAATTTATGGTCATTTTAGTAAGAATTAAAGTTGTTTATGAAGCCCCGTTGACCAGATTGACTTAGAAAAAGGTAAAGTTCCAACGGTCAGAGACTTGTGAGAAAAGTTTCCAGGAATTGAAGACCCGAACCACTTCATCACCAGTGTTGACAATACCCGAGGGTAACGATGGCCTTACTGTATATTGTGATGCTTCGAGAGTCGGACTAGGATGTATTTGATGTAATGCGGGAAAATAATGACATATGTCTCTCAACATTCAAAGGTTTACGAAAAGAATTACCCGACCCATGATCTTGAGTGGGTTGTGGTGGTGTTTGCATTGAATATATAGCGGCATTACTTGTATGGCATTCACGTAAATGAATTTGCGGATCACAAGGGCTTGAATATGGGTGCATGCGAAAAAATCTAAATCTTCGGTAAAGGAGGTGGTTGGAATTACTTAAGGATTATGACATGAGTGTCCTTTACCACCGGGGCAAGGCTAATGTGACTGCGGATGCACTTAGTAGACTCTCAATGGAGTGTCCCATGTGGATGAGGGGAAGAAGGAATTGGTGAAAGATGTCCACTGGCTTGTGAGGCTGGGAGTTAGATTGATCGACACAACCGATTCCGGTGTTGTTGTACATTACAGGTCAGAATCGTCCTAGGTGGTTAATGTTAAATCCAGGCAAGATGAGGATCCAAATTTGAAGAAACTGAAGGATGTAGTGTAGAGTCAAAATGTGGAGGTTTTCTCCCAAGGGGGAGATGGTGTGCTACGATATCAGGGTCGTCTATGTGTCCCAGATGTGGACGATTTGAGAGTTCATATATTACATGAGGCACATGGTACCAGATATTCTATTCATCCATGATCCACAAAAATGTATCAGGATTTACGAGAAATCTGTTGGTGGGATGGTATGAAGAAGGATATTGCGGAGTTCGTAGCAAAATGTTAAAACTGTCAGCAAGTGAAAGTCGAGCATCAAAGGCCTAGAGGTGTACTTTAGGATATTACCATCTTCACTTGGAAGTGGGAAGAAATCAATGTGAACTTCATCATAAGTCTACCTCGTACTCGCGGGCAATACGATTCCATTTGGGTATTGGTGGACAGGTTGACCAATGTTGCACACTTCCTATCAGTTAAGACTAGGGATTCAATAGGCGATTATGCTAAGTTGTATATTTGGGAGTTTGTTCGGCTTCATGAAGTGCCCTTGTCTATTATTTCGGACCAAGGACTTGCCTTCAAAATTGGATTCAATTCATCCTGTGTTCCATGTATCGCTTTTGAAGAAGTGCTTGGGTGTCCAGCCTTGGTGGTTCCGGTGGACAGCATTAGTGTAAAAGACAACCTCAATTATGGAGAAGTACCTGTTAAAATATTAGATCGTCAAGTCCGTAAGCTAAGGAACAAAGAAGTAGCTTCATTTAAGGTATTGTAGAGAAAACAGCATGTTGAAGGAGCTACGTGGGAAAGCCGAAGCGGATATGATGACTAGATACCCACATTTGTTCTCTACCGGCTAAATTTTAGCTTGAGGTATTAGTTTTGCACTCAGAATCTATTCAGTCTCCATGTTTGAACTATATGTACAAGTTTCTTTTATGTATATGGATGTGTGTATGATTGGTGAATTCAGTTCAACTGTGTTTTAAATCAGAGGTAGTCATTTCGTAAATTTTTGGTTAAAAGTGATCAGTTTTGAATATGATAAATGGTATATTTCTGCTTTCTACTTGTTTCCAACATTCGATGATGAATATTCCCAAGGGGGATATATTGTAACACCCCGAGAACCCACGGATCATACCCGAGTGTAAAATGGGAAAAATCTGGGAAATGATGTTGCAGTTGCAGGACTAGTCATTGGACGACTCGTGAGGAGGTCCCACGGGTGGTCAGGAGGCTCGTTGGAATGCTTGGATGAATTGAAGGGTTGAGGTCCTCATGGGAATGGGAACGACTCGTGGTTAGCCACCACGAGTCTTCAGATTAACCGTGGGGTGATGTTGAGAAACAAATGGGAGAATTGACCAGTGTACCTAACGGAATGGACCCCACAAGTCGTGGTGTGTCCGAACGACTCGTAGGTGAATCGTGATCAAGAAAGGTGAGTCCTATTTGGTGACAAGACAATGTACATGACGGGAGGTGGCAAGGAGTCGTGACCAGTTGCAATGGGTCGTTAAGTCATCCGTTGTGATCCCTAAAGGATCAGTTAACCAGTACACCCGATGAGCGACATCACAAGTCATTTGGGCCAGTGACGATCCATCAGGTTGTCGGTTAGGATCACTTGACAGTTATTTTCTAAGAATTAGTAAGGGCTTTCTCGTAATTTACTGAGTTCCTAAGACCTATACTACATCGTTTAAGGATCATTTTAATGGGTTTTTAACAGGGTAAAATCTATCCTAAGCCATTATTCTCCTGCATGAAAGTTTGAAGGATTGAAGAGAATATTCAAGGCAAAATCTTAAGGTTTCCATTTGTAAGGCTATGAGTGGGTGTCTCTTTCCACACCCATGCCCAATTTCTATCAAATCATGATAATTGCCTATGATCAAGTATGGGGTTTATACTCAATGGTGTAATTCTACAATTTTCTTACATGGGTATGAAGTGATTTTGATTTTTAATATCAAATTGTGAAGCATGGGATTATTTACAATGATTTCAATTAAATACATGCATTTTTAGTTTTTATGAAAGTTGAAGCCCATCGGTGATCCAATCATGAAAGGTGCAAATTTCGAAATAACTATTTTGTTGATGAGAGATTTTGAGGAGAAATATTAATTTGAGCTACCCATTTCTATAATTATTATTCCAATGAGTGGTCAACATCTCTTAATATAGTAAAGCTTTGGGCAATGCCAACATGTTGACTTCGAATGATGAATTTCCCGAGACAAGCTCACCACATTGTTCGAAGAAAATTCTCCCAACTTTTACACTTTAGCTTGTGGTATTTTTTGAAAAAAACCATTGCATATGCATGATTTCATTAATTAGATTTGTCAAGGGACAATGTTGAGCTTCATTTTTACATGATGTTGAGTCTATGCATGATTTCATTATTGAGCTTTATCAAGGAACAATATTGAGCTTCATTTTTACATGATGTCGAGTCTATGCATGATTTCATCTTGAGCTTCATCAATAGACGATGGTGAGCTTCGTTATATATGATGTAGAGAACTACATGTTTTTGGGAGAAGAGTCTAGCACCGAGCGGGTTAAGGGTCGATCACCCTACGCCCCAGAACTACGCGCCAACGTAGGTTGAGACTATTATATTTTTTTTGGACCTCCCTTGTGAGCTATCCCCTGCCCCGATTGGGCCTTGATCTTGATATCTATATCATGGTATCGTCCATAGCCCTGGCAAGGTAATGGATGTCTCTACCCACTTGAGTGTAATAGTCGGCATCACGTAAGCTCTATCGTGGTATGTCAGTTAAGTGACGAGTCTTCCATCATATTATATAATTCTGGATTCGCGTACCCATTGCTCATGGATTCAATTGTATACATGCATGTTCTAAAAGTAATGTTTGGCTCATTTTCAGTTTCTCCATAAATGTTTATCTTCAGCTTTGAGTCATTCAAGACAGTTGGTGTTTTTGAGTTAAGAGTCGTTATGTGGTGAAAAGATCATGACTTCTTAAATAATGCATGCAAGCACTATCATTAGCATACTGATAACTTCTTTAATTTCCGCATTGTTTTTAAATAATTTATTTTACTTACATATGCGGTTTTACTTACCAAGCATTCTCGGTACATTCCACGTACTGACCGCATACTTTCTATGCTATATCATTTCATGATACAGGACCCGGTTCATAGCTGCAGTCAGATCTTAGGCAGCTTTCCAGAGTCTTTATTAGTCCAGGATTGGTGAGTCCTCATCTTTAGAGGACTAGATTCTTAGTTTCACGTCGCATTTCAGTTTTGGTGTTATTGAGTTAGTTGGGGTCTTGTCCCATCAACTCATTCATAGTAGAGGCTTTTAGACATATGTATATATATATATCTTTTGATATTATCCTGTTGTGCTATTGCGTGAGACTTCCACTGAGTTTATATTTATGTTTTCTTTATGTTTATTAAATATGTTAGTTGAATGCTTATGCCATAGGTTGACTTGGGGTCCCTCGGCGTCCCTTGTCCCGTGTCTACGATCCGAGCCTCCACTCGGTTCATGAAAACTTCTCCTTCTGAAGAGCCTCACTGCAACTCGTTACATCCTCTAACGAGTCATGGTTACCTTTCGTTAGGTCCAATAGAAATTATTCACATCTCATACAATGATTGGTGACCACGACCTGTTGCTTCTCACAGGTCATGGGATGACCAGTTACCTTCCCTTAAGCGGTGGTTCGGTCCTCACCATGAGTCAAAATGACGACTCATTGTACCTAACAAAAAGTCATTATGTCGCTCGTTTTTTCTGCTGTCACCTGGCCTAGTCCTTCCCATGACTACTTCCCACGGGTCTTTGGTTGGACCAACGATCCATTGGGTCGTCCGTCCTGTGGAATATTTCCCAGTTTTCAGCCAACTTCCATTTTAAATCCTGGGTCTAATCTTAGGAACTTTCGGGGTATTACAATGATGGTGCATGAGTATGCCTAAAAGTTCACTCAACTAACGAAGCATGCTCCAGAAATGGTTGCGGAGCCAAGAGCTCACATGCTCAAGTTCATGAATGGAGTTTCATACCTAGTAGTCATGGATTGTAGGACTTCCATGCTTATCAATGAAATGGATATCTCCAACATCATTATTCATGCACAGTAGATTGAGGCGGAGAATTTGAAGGAGATAGAGAGGGAGAGTAAGCGGGCTCAAATAGTTCAATTTGAGTACTCCGAGCAAATGCCGGGAAGTAGTGATCGCCATAGAAGCAGTAGATACCTCCAAAACCCTCATCATCTAGTGCTTCTTCTTCTATGCCCTATAAAGACCGAAGTGGTCGAGCGTTAGGCTCCCAATCTCAGAGACATATCTCCGGCAGTCGCACTTTTCCACTATGTTTGAAGTATGGTAAGAAACATCTGAGTAAGTGTCATCTAGGCAAGGAAGGTTGGTTTGGTTGTAGACATCTAGGTCATAAATTTAGAGGTTGCTCATTAGAAGGATGAGGGAAGGCCCAGTACACTAAATCAACAGCTCCGCTAGGTCGTCCAGCTCAGCAGGGTACTATCTCAGGTACAGGTTGCGGTTAGCACCAAAATCGCTTCTATGCATTTTCTTCCCATCAAGAATAGGAGAAATCACCTGACGTAGTGACTGGTATGTTACAACTATATCAAATAAATGTGTATGATTTACCAGATCAAGGAGCCACACTTTCTTTCATGACTCCTTACATTGTTTTCTAGTTTGACATTAGCCCTAAAATTCTCTCAGAGCCGTTTTTAGTCTCTACTCCGGTTAGAGAGTAAATTAGAGCTAGCCGGGTGTATAGGGATTGTCCGGTCACAATGTTACATAAAGCTACTACAGTTGATCTAATAAAATTAGATAGGGTCGACTTCGACCTCATTCTTAGCATGGACTGGTTACATTCTTGCTATGCCTCAGTTGACTATAGAACCAGGGTTGTTAGATTCTACTTTCCTAATAAACTAGTCCTAAAGTGGAAAGGTAGTACTTCAACGCCTAAGGGTCGGTCTATCTCATACCTTAAGGCTAGGAAAATATTCTCTAAGGGGTGCATCTATCACTTTGTTAGGGTTAAGGATTCTAGTTTTAAGACCCCGACTCTTCTGTTAGTTCCAATTGTAAATGAGTTCCCTGATGTGTTTCCCGAAGATCTTTGCAGAGCCCCTCTCCGGCAGAAAATAGAAGTCGGTGTAGACATTCTTCTAGATACCCATCTCATCTCTATTCCTCCTTACAGAGTGGTTTAGATGAGCTTAAGGAGTTGAAGAAATAGTGGAAGGACCTTCTAGATAAGGGCTTCATCAAACCCAACATCTCTCTATGGGCTACCCTTAGTCCTATTCGTGCGGAATAAAGACGGTACACTCAGAATGTGCATCGACTACCGTCAGTTGAACAAATTCACAGTCAAAAACAAGTGTCCTCTACCCAGGATTGATGACTTTTTTGATCAACTTCAGGGACCTAGTTTTTTTTCCAAGGTGATCTCAGATCAAGATACCACCAGCTCAAGGTCAGAGAATGTGACATTCCGAAAACAACCTTCAAAACTCGATATGGTAACTAAAAATTCATAATTATGTCTTTTGGACTAACCAATGCTCTGCAGATTTTATGGATCTTATGAACAGGGTATTCAAGTCGTACCTGGACATGTTCATTATTTTCATTATAGACGATATTCTAGTTTAGTCCAGAACATAGGAGGAACATGCAGACCATCCGAGAATAGTTTTACAGACTCTCATTGGACCGCCAGTTGTTTTCTAAATTTAGGAAGTGTGAATTTTTGCTGAAATCAGTTGCATTCCTTGGTCATGTGGTCTCCAGCTAGGGTATTCAGGTGGATATTCAAAAGATAGCAGACATCAAAGACTGGCCAAGACCCACCTCTCCATCAGATATAAGGAGTTTCTTAGGCCTAGCTGATTATTTCAGATAGTTTATAGAAGGGTTCTCTTCTATTTCCTCTCCTTTTACCAGACTAACTCAAGAGAAGGTGAAGTTTCAGTGGTCTGATGCATATGAGAAGAGCTTTAAGGAGTTGAAGACACGACCCACTATAGCCCCAGTTCTGACTCTACTGGAAGGTTCAGACGGGTTTGGATCTAGTGGGGTTCCTTTAGAGTTGGCCTTGGTTGTGTTCTGATGCAACATGGTAAGGTAATAGCTTATGCCTCCAGACAACTCAAGGTTCATGAAAAGAATTATCTGACTCATGATCTAGAGCTGGCAATGGTAGTAGTTGCCTTGACGATTTGGAGGTACTACCTTTATGGGGTTCATGCAGATGTTTTTAATAAACATAAGAGCTTATATTATGTGTTCAGTCAAAAGGACCTGAATCTGCGTCAGAGAATATGGCTAGAATTATTAAAGGATTATGACATAAGTATGTTGTATCACCTGGGAAAGGCCAATGTAATGGTTGATGTCCTTAATAGGAAGTCTATGGGGAGTGTTACTCATGTAGAGGAGGATAAAAAGGAATAGGCGAAGGACATTCACAGAACGGCCTGGTTAGGGGTCTAGTTGGTTGATTTAGCAAAAGGTGGAATTGTAGTCTAGAGTGGGTCAGAATCCTCCCTGGTGGTGAAGGTTGAGTCAAAGTAGGATGAAGACCCAATTTTACTTAAGTTGAAAGGAGCAGTCCTAAGGAAAAAGGTGGAAGCTTTCTCCAAAGGGGGAGATGGTGTGCTCCATTATCAGGGAAAGTTTTGTGTTCTCGATGTGGATGATTTGAGGCAGTGGATATTAATGAAAGCTCACAACACTAGGTACTTTATCCACCTAGGTGCCACCAAGATGTATAGTGATCGGAGGGAAGTCTACTGGTGGAATGACATGAAGAAGAACATTGCAAAATTCGTGGCTAAATGTCCAAATCACCAATAAGTCAAGGTTGAAGATCAGAGACCTAGAGTTATTACTCAGGATATTAGAATTCCTACTTGGGAGTGGGAAGAAGTCAACATGGACTTCATTACAGGTCTACCTTGTACACGCCGACAACGTGACTCAATTTAGGTGGTTGTAGACTGGATGACTAAGTTAGCACATACCCTACCAGTTAAGACCACAGACTCCGCAGAGGATTATGCCAGAATATACATCGCGGAGTAACTCAAACTGCATAGAGTTCCCTTGTCCATCATTTCAGATAGGGGTACTCAGTTCACCTTGCATTTCTAGAAGTCATTTCAGAAAGGATATGGTACTCAGGTCAAGCTGAGCATAGCTTTTCACCCATAGACAGATGGCCAGGCTGAGTAGACTATTCAAACATTGGAGGATATGTTGAGGGCTTGCGTGATTGATTTCAAGGGCAGCTGGTATGATCACCTACCTCTAATCGAGTTTGCATACAACAACAATTATCGCTCAAGTATTCAAATGACACTTTTCGAGGAATTGTATGGTAGGAGTTGTAGATCTCCTATATGGTGGCTTGGGATTGGTGAATCTACCTTGATAGGACCTGATTCAGTGCATGAGAGCATGCAGAAGTTTCAGGTTATCAGGGAATGACTAAAAATAGCTCAAAACTGAGAGAAATTGTATGTAGATAGATGTAAGGAGAAATGAGCTAGATTTTCCTGTGGATTATTGGGTATATCTAAAAATTTCACCTATGAAAGGGATGATGAGATTCGAGAACAAAGGAAAACTTAGCTCTGATATGTTGGTCCTTGCAGAATCCATAGACGTATTGGAAATGAGGCTTATGAGCTGAAGTTATCTGCGGAGTTAGCATCGGTGCACCCAGTCTTCCATGAGTCCTTTCTAAAGAAATGCATTGATGTGCTTTGGGTTTAAACCACTTTAGACGTATAAAACTTAGGAAAAAGGCTTGTTCTTGGGTATGTTTATACATATATAAGGTGCTTTTACTTTTTTTTCAGGGAAATCATGTTTCAGAATTGAATTCTAAAAATGGAGAGGAAAAAGTGCAGAAAATGGGCCAAGTGTAGTTCTTGGTACGAGCTGTACCATGGTAGTACGAGCCATACCATGCAGTCGTGATCAGAACCATATGCTATGCACAAGTGTTGAGGCCAAGTACAATTCTTGGTATGAGCCATACCAAGCAGATGTGAAATGAAGCAGAAGTTTGCACCTGCTTGAGCTCCTGGTATGAATGAAAGGCACGAGTCATCACAACATCATACGACTCGTACCAAGGAGCCATGGTGAAGTCTAGTGAATATGTCAAGTTGGCAGGTCTCAGAGTATGAACAGGGACCATGAGTCATAACAATAATGTACAGAACGTACCATGGACTCATGACTAATTCCAGAGGATGCCAGACTTTGAAAAATCAGACCACGACAAGCAACCTACGACTCGTAGTGCCATTGTATGAGTCATAAATTATCCCAAGACTTACAAGATTTCAAAGACTGGCTGATATAGTATGAAGGAAAGGCGTAACTCATAGATTCATACTGCAACTTGTAGGATCTGCTGGCAGCAGTTTTAGTAGTTTCCTTATTAATTTAGTAAAGATTTCAAATTATTTGATTAAATACTTCTTTGGGTTATTTTCTTTAGGGGACCGATTCAATATTGTTGAAATCATGTTTCTTTGTTTCCTAGCATTACTTCGAGTTCCAATTCACGAATTGTTTTGAGATTCCATTGATTGTTCTTGAACTCATCACAATTTTTGTTTTGCGGTAATCAATTGGGTGTTTCTTCAATCATCATTGTATATTGTTAATTATGCTTTCTTTCATGAAATCTAATTCTTTTATTGCAAGATGAATAGCTAAAACCTACACAACTAAGGTTGTGAGAAACATGATGAATTATCTAACTAGGGTTGACGTAAAAAGTGATTCTAAAACCAATAGGCATGCTTGTATTATTCAGCTCTCCATCTTAAACATTTCTGAACAATACGCAACGTTAAGACTTGCTCGAGTTCTCTACTTGCTTAAACCTATAGAGGTAGAGATTAGAAAAAGAGAATAACAACAAAGCCTTGAACTTTAAGTTTCATTGAATAACCTGAGCTGCATTTGTAGGATAGTTAATTTGAAATAGTTGATAAGAGTTAAATTGAAAACACTCAAGAGACCTAATCCGGTGATTGAATATAGTCATCAAATAGGAATGAATCAGTCGTTTGGATGAATCTATGTTATCAATTATGTAGGCTAAGTATTGGGATAGATCACTAGTTTAATAACCCAGAATTGTTATGAATCCATGAGGAACACTTCCCTAGTTAATTGCATAAATTTGATATTAACCACAATCTACTACTCTCTTACTTAATTCTTTCTTTAAAGCCCCCCATTAGGAAATAATTGTTCTAAAAGCATAAATACTAGCATTATTCTAAATACTGACCATATTCTCTATGGGATCGACCCCAACCTAGTTTGGCTATTTATTCACAATGTACGCGTCATACTTTTACAGGGGTGTGATTTCAATGTTATCAAAAGTAGCGACGTTGCTGGGGAATACGACTTAGGATTAGATTAATTGTTTGTGTTTAACTTTTCATCTTTATTTCCTCATTTACATTTTCTTTTATTTTTGACACCCACAGGTTATCACTTGGTGGATGCCAAGTACTCGGCGGAGCATAAAACCTTTCTTCCCACATGATCTTGAGCTAGAACAAACTCTGAGAAAAATGGACCGCAATGAAGGCCTTGAGCAGATGCAAGACTTCCAAAGCTCAGCAGGTGGAGTTAGTTCAGCAAGCTACTCTGCAAGGGGCAGAGGATGCTCAAGAGGAGGTAGTTAATGCTAGCCATCAGGGAAGGGGTAACAGAGGCCATGGGCAACACCAATTCCACAGATATGCTCCTCAATATGATGCTGATGAGGATCAAGATATTGATGAAGCCGGATCGACAGGAGCAATTGTGCACCCATCTTTCCATGTTGGAGAAAACTTTGACCTAACTAGCACCATGATTTAGTTGTGTCAACATGAAAAGGGTGTTTAGTGGTAATGCAGCTGACGATACAAACCTTCATCTGATAAACTTTGTAGGTATATGCAAGGCATATCGGTTGCCAGGCGTGAGCTAATACGCTATCAAGTTGGGGCTCTTCCCATTCTCTCTATTTGGAGAGGCCACACTATGGTTGTCGGAGTTTCCCAATGACTCCATCATCAACTGGAGGGAGCTAAAGCAAGTCTTCTTGGAAAGGTTCTTCCCACCTTCCCGGATGCTACATCTTAAGGATGAGATCTACAGTTTTTGACAGTTGAAGACTGAGGAAATTCATGAGACTTGGATGAGATTCAAGAAGAAGCTAACAAAGTGCCCAAATCACAAAATTTTCGATGATAGTTTATTGGAGATTTTCTACAGGTCACTGAACAACAAAACTAAGGTTGTGGCAAATATCGTGGCAGGAGGAGCACTGATGAGTTACTCATGGGAAGAAGCAGCAGCCACGCTAGACCGAGTGACCAAAACAAAAAGATCCTGGAACACAAGGGAAGTTGAAGCAGCTGTAGCTACATATGCTATAGGGATGACTACAGAGCAACAAAAATAAGAAGAGGAGCGTGATCAGGAGCTAGCTCACATGAGAACGTCGCTAGACCTGCTCACAAAGCATATTATGGGGTCTGGAGCTCAGAAGGTAAACGTAGTTGGAGCTTAAGGTCCGAAAATAGGGTTCGTGCAGTCTGATTTCAAGGAGGAGGCAAACTTCTTAG
>JACEIK010006486.1:63272-80635 GCA_018107945.1 Datura stramonium
ACACTTGGTGCTAAGGTTTTGAAAATGAAGGTGGAACCGGTACAAAGATAACTATAATAGGAACGGGTATAGGGAAAGGAGCATAGGTCATGATCGAGAAGGTGAATGGAGAAAGAATGATGACTACTGCAATGATTGCACAGGCTTATATGTTCCTCCTGGGGCACGAGAGGGGGATACTAGAACCTCAAAGATGGAGAGCATGATGGCTAAGTTACTTAAGAAAGAAAAATCTACAATGATCAGCTAAAGGACATTTGAGAAGACATATCTAGCATGAACCAGAAAGTTTAATTGCATGCCACAGTGATCAAGCAGATTGGGCAGCAGTAAGGGCAAATGTCTGCATCCGTAAACCAAAGGCAAAAGGGCACACTTCCTAGAAACAAAGTCCAAAATCCAAAAAATGACATTAACTGCATGGCTTTGATGTCTAGGAGTGGGAAGACCACCATTGACCCTCCCTTACCAGTTGTAGTTGAGATGCAAAGAGAAAAAGAGATTGAGCTAGCTGATGAGAAGGCTATTGTTGAACAGGGTATTACAGGTGAGGCTGAGTAGACCAAGGCTCCAGATAATGCAAGGAGTCTAGAGTGGACAAAGAAAATAAAAAAGAGACCACACATATTCTCAGGTCTATCCCTTAACCACCTCCACCACTCCCTCTGAGGAAGAAGAAGAAGGCGCATGATGGGAAGTTCCTGAAGCTCTTGTCAATGCTGAAATAGTTTTCTGTGAACATCCCACTGGTCGAGGCATTAGAACATATGCCCTAGTATGCCAAGTTTATGAAGGACCTAGTAACTAGAAATAGGTTTGTGAGCTAGGAGCCAGTTGATAACTTGCATCATAGCCTCACTGGTCCTTTCCTAGAAGAAGAAAGATCTAGGTACCTTCGCGACACCTTGTACCATTGGAGATTTCGAGTTTGCAAATGCACTATGTAAATTGGGTGCTAGCATCAACTTGATGTCATTTGATGTGTTGAAATAGCTGGTCTTAGGAGCCCCAACACCAACTACAATGCGGCTATTGATGGCAGACCGCACTATCAAGAAGCCAATGGGGATCCTACAAGATATGCTACTAAAGGTGGATAGGTTTATCTTCCCAGCAAGATTTCTGATCTTGGATTGCAAGGTGGATTTTGAGGTCTCCATCCTCTTGGGGCGACCATTCCTAGTGACTAGGAGAGCCTTAGTGGATGTTAAGGCAGACTAGCTGAAGTTCAGGCTGAACAAAGAAGTGGTCACCTTCAACATTGTAGGTCAAGGAAGCAACCCAATGAATTCCAGTTGCTGTCAGAAATAGCGAATGAGTTTCTGTTTCTTGATGAATTCTAAGTTGTTAAGAGACTTTCTTCTTGTCGTGATGTTAAATCAGGCACTTCTTGGGAGGCAACCCATAAGGAGGTTTGGTGAAGTCTGAGTAACCAAACCACCTACGTTGTGTCATGACGTTAAATCAGGCGCTTCATAGGAGGCAACCCAAGTATCTTGACTAATTGGGTGTTCAATGTACAGGTGAAACATAAACTGATGGGAGAAAATTCCAGAGCAGGATTGTACTACGAGACTTAGTACAAGCCGTAGGATGATTGTATAACTCATAATATTATCCATGGTCAATAGCAGAGACTGGTTTAAATGCATTACTTCATATTACAATTGGTTATTACGAACCGTACCTCCATGATATGAATCATAGTACCCACTATATTAATGAAATATTCTAAATATGGAAGTGCAGAAACGCTAACCTACGAGTCATGGTAGGGGTCATGATAATCGTCTATGACTCATACTACACACGTTTGTCCCCAAGTAAGTTTCCTCTATCTCGTGGTATGCGTCCATGGGACGAGTCGTATGAGTTGTGACAGCCAAAGTTAAATGAAATAACATGACTCGATCCGAAATTCGAAATTTTGGCCTTACCTATTTGAGACCAAAATTTTCATACTTAAATTCCCATGCAAGAAAAATCACAATCCATGATCACCTCCCTTCGCTCCACTCACCAGTAACTAACTCCCATTGCCATTAAGGTTGAAGTTGTTCTTTAAAATTGAGAAGATTTAGGCGAATTTCATACTCCAAACCCTAAGTAAGAGACAAAATCAAGAATCTAGCAAGTAAGTTGAAATTCTTTCATTGTGTTATCTTGATAACTGTAAAGAAGCCATCACAGTGATTCCTCCTTTCATAAACTAAAACAGAGGAATGTGATCAATTAGTTGTATGTGATCTTGTTTGTCGGGTATTTAAATGAATTAGAATCAATGAAGTTAATTATGTATGTGCTGAGAGTAAATGGAAAAATTTTAAATTGTGGGGATTGACGGTGTAGGTGATGTGTCTATAACTGTGAGGTAATGGGGTGGTGAAGTCTGAGTACCCACCCTAATAGTATGTTTGCTTCCACACCTGAAAAAGAGCACGGAGAGGAAAGGCTGCACGAGCCATCCTGCGACTCGTGGCACTGCACTACAACTCGTAGGATGATTCATTGGGATTGTCCCAAGTCATTAAAATCGAAAACTTATGGTACGGGACATAGTACAACCAGTAGTATTTACCAAGTGATTGTACCAAGAAACGTCAAGGGTAAAATTCAAAGAGAAAAATAATGACCCCTGGTACAACTTGTAGAAACATACTACGAACCGTGATAGTGAGTCGTACTAGGGAATAGAAATCCCAAGTTTCAAAGTATTACCATTATTACAAACCTTACCATGAAGATACGAGTCGTACAATGAGTCATGGTTGGGCTTAGAAAGTAGTACGAGTCATACTATGGATCATACAACCTAGGTATGAATCGTAATGATGACTCGTAGGTTGAGACAGAACAAAATTTTCTTTCTTTTTATGAGATCATATGTACTAACCTTTATTTCCATAAGTACCTTGATAATTAAGAAGAGAGCAACCAAGAAGGCCCAGGAAAAGGAGGCCGGAGCTGAGATTACTGCTTAGAGGGCCTTGAGGGATGAGACCTCAACATCTGAGCAGGGGAAGGGCACCCCTAGTTGTTCGGTGGAAGAGTATCATGTAAACATCGATGACACAGGTGAACCACGAACCACTAGGGAACAGGAAAAGGCTCAGGTCATAGCTTCTTCAGCTACACCAGCTGCAGCTCCCTAGTCTGAGAGAGGAGATAAGGAGCAGCCTCAAGAGTTCGGCAGTGGCTCCAACGATGAAGACGGGTCAGATGAAGCTGAGTCTGAGGAGGGGGAGCAAGAAGATGATGATGACCAGACCCCTTCTCCTGAGAGCCGCACTGTTAGGTGTTGTGTGCCTAGTGCTCGGAAAAATTCTGAGCAGGGCCTCACTCTCACCTCCATATAAAATCCCAGAAGGAGCCACGGATCTTGACCGGTACCTTGAACATGGTCATAAAGATAAAGAGGATATTCCACTTCTATGGTTTTGATTGCATGGCAAGAACCTCAGACAGCTACAACATAAATATGGTCAGGGAAATCTAGCCCAATTACTTGGCCACCCTAGATCAACAGACCTGAACTAGGTGAAAGGTATAGGAGCGGCCCAAACTAGACAAAGTGAAGGTCTGAGGCTACAAGGTAGATTGCTCCGAGGGGGCCATTTCCTAAAGCTATATGGGCTGGCTTATAGGGCCCTAGAGGATACAACAAAGTTCGACCACATATTTGAAGCCCTAAAAAAGGTTAAGTAGCTGAGTCAAGAGGAGCACTAGAGGCAGGTTAGGTGGTTGGCTCGGGTGCTACGAGAGGATAAAGAGGAGGCTGAATGGGTGACTAGTGGATGACAGGTCACCATAGCTTCGCTCAACTTCATAGTGAAGGCCTGCTAAACACTAGTTCACCATAGGTTGGAACTGACGGTGAATGATAAAACCCTGAGTTCTGATAGAGTAGTGTTAGTGGCATGTATCATGTCCAGATATTCCATTAACATATCGAGGGTGATAGCTGAGGAGATTCATGATAAAGCTCTAGCACTGAGAACAACTATTCCATTCCCGAGTCTTATCTGCACACTGTGCATAGAGTCCGATATGGGGGTGATAGATGCGGTAGATGTTAGAATAGGAGGCAATCAGACTGCGGACATAGGGCTGATTAGAGACAATATGAACTCGGTCAATTGTGTTAGACTATCAGCAGCGATCCAACCATCACAGACAGCCAGGGGGGAGCAGGTAGATGCCCCCACCTCCATGGAGTGGAGTGATACACCGGTCATTGATGTCAACCACACAACAGCTGCCCCAGTATGTCATTCGAACCTCCACTAGCCACAGTGGGGTAGGTTCTTTTAGGTAGTATTTTGGTAGCCCATGACATCCTGCAAAAGTTGGCCAAGTGGCTGACATTGATCGAGAAAAAGGTCAATGTGATATGGAGTAGGTCAAGCCAGCCAGTGGAGATAAATATAAGAAGAGAGCTACAGAGGCAGTTGATGAGGATACCTCCAGGAAGAGGAAGAGAAGATAAAGGACGGAGTGCAACCAGGAAGCAACAACTAGCGTGCAGGATCATAAGGAGAACATGTTCGAGCTGCAGGAGAAAGTTAGAGGAGACGGGAGCTCAGCATCTATACCCAGAGAGCTTACGAGTGGAAAGGACCCTTCGGGTGAGCCACATTCAACCCGGATTGATAGAGGGGTTCTTGAGGAGTCCAAGACTATGGAGGGGGTGTTCACAGCCCCCGACACCACACCATTGAGTGCGCCGGCCATCGCTAGTACCACGATTGTAATGGAGCGGAGTGTACCTTCATAACTGCCTACTCATGATGAGAAGAATGCTCAGAGGACCATAGATATGTAATGAGTTTCTAATTTAACAACTCATTAGGCTTTTAAGCATTAGATTTAGCTTAGTTTTCAAGTCATTTAGATGAATTTTATGCCTTTTTTCCCTTTTTTTATGTAGGTATCTGAGTTGAAGAGAAAGAGCAAGAAGGGTAGTTTAAAGGATAATATCAAGAGAAAATTGGCGCTACACTATAGGACACCAAAGAAATACCGGTCAAACGCAAATAACCGCTGATTGGAGGAGAAAATATAACTGCTGACTGCGGACATCAATCGACAACTTGCCGGTTAAATTGCTGACAAGTGTTGGATCTTGCTGGACCTAGGAGGAAATTAATCGACAGATCACGGATGGAAGCCAAAAAACTGCTGAATATTTCATTGAATGGTCCTGGAACATCACTAGAAGTGTAGAAGAAAACAAGCGGCAGTTTCTAGAATGCAACCGATAAATCCTCGGTGCCCCCGCATGTGACAACCGAACAGGGGCAATTACGTTTAGAACTAAAAAAGAGGAGATTGATTGCCCTATTTTCATATATTTTCTAGAAAAAAGTACTCTATACATACTTTTTAGCCTTTCGAACTTTCCTTTTTCTTTGGAGAGAGAAGAACCCCATTGGAGGAGATTGTTGAATATTGATTTTCCTATTTTTCATCTTCTTCCTTAGCAGGGTATAACTATTGTTGCAGACATATTTTGAGTTTGATTTTGCTTTCTCTTATTAATGAAGTCATTGAGTTTATTAATGAATATCCTCTTTAGTTTCTTAAACATAAGTAATTAAATTATCAACTAAAGGTGTGTAATGATGGGTGCTTAATTAGAGTAAGTATTGCTAGATTCATCTCAATATTGCTTGATTAGTGTAAATCTGTTGAGTTCTCTCCAATTTATAATTGATGATCCATAGTTGCAAATGCGGGTCTACTTTTCTTACTTTATTTCAGCTTGAAAGAGAAGAATTCAAGTGTTGGGAGAGAATTTGATGGTGGGAATGGATGTGATTGTGTGGAGTTGGGCTAGAAATAGCCAAAACCTATATTCATAATCCTAATTAGTAGTTGATGACTAGAAATAGATCAGCTATTTACCCAAACTTTATCTGGCTAATTGAATTGTGTCTTGAGGTCCAAAAGGACTTGATGAAAAAGGCGTCCATGAGGTTGAAAAACATAGGGCGCCATCTCGTCCAAAGTTTTTCATTCCATCTACATGACACCTCTAGTCTTCACTCGTTATTACCTATCAATTTTAGTTATTTTGCTATTTTGACTAGCTGGTTTAAAATCCACATTATTGTTGACTTCCATTTCCCCCAAATAATTTATTATTTTATTTCTTTAATTGGTGCAAGTTAATTTAAATTTCCTAAAACAATGCTTACGCAAATCATTGACTAGTCCCTGTGAGATCAAACCCCGACATCCATTGGGAATATTTATTTTTAGCAACGACCATGTACACTCTCTCGTTAAGAGGGGTGTAGTTTGGAGTTTATCAAAAATGGCGCCGTTGCGGGGGACTAGCGCTTGATATCCTTGTGTTGTTTGTTAATTTGAGTTAGCCTTGCATCCTAGTTGTTGACGTTGATCTTCTTGTTGGTTATTACGGTGAATTCATATGAGCCAACATTCACAAGAAGGGGATAGTTCGGTTCAAGGTAACATGGAGCATGAAGAGGATAACCCGATTATGCCTGAAATTGCAGGGGCCATTCGCATACCAGCCACAGTAGGCAATGTAGTGTTTCATGTTACGGATAAAATGTTACACTTGTTACAAATGGGAGGGCTCTTCGTGGGTAAACCGAGTGAGGATGCAAACCGCCACATGAGGAATTTCTTAGAGATTTTCCAATCGTTTAACATAAAGAATATAAGTGAAGAGTCTATTAGGTTAAGGCTCTTTCCGTTCTCCCTAAAGGGAGAGGCGACTATATGGTTGGAGGAGCTCCCAACGGGTTGTATCACCTCTTGGCAAGTACTGACTGAAACCTTTTGGATCATTTCTTCCCTCCCTATAAATGTTGCAGCCGAGGGATGATATTACAAACTTTAGGCAAGAGCTAGGGGATCCTTTTCATGATTTATGACTAAGGTTCAAGAAGAAGGTATCCCTTTACCCTAACCATGGTCTCCCTAATGGAGTGCTCCTTTAGTGCTTTTACCGAGCCCTAGACTCCATCAATAAATCTATTTCCAATAATTTAGCTGGAGGATCAATTATGGAACAGACGTATGGGTTAGCCAAGGCCTTCTTGGATAGAATGACAAAGATGAATCGGGAATGGCATACAAGGGAGACTAATGTATCATCACGTGATGTTGCTTCTAGTGTGTTAGCAGCTGAAATGTGAAAAAGAGATGAAGAGCGAGATGAAAATCTCGCTAAAATGATGACTCAACTAGAGTTAATGACTAAACATGTGATGGGGGTCAAGCCTAAAGTTGTGAATGCTTTAGGAATGCAAGGTCCAATGCATTTTGAAGGAGAATTGTCTCCACCAAGATATAAGGAGGAGCGCTAATACATGGAAAATCATAAAAGGGGTTCTCGACCTAGGTTTCAAGGAAATGATCAAGGCCCTTGGTACCCACATGAAGAGAACCAAGGTTGGACAAACCGCGAATGCACACAGATGGACCGATAGAAATGAGAGAAGGGGCAATAGAGAGAAAAATTGTGAGGGGGACCGATATCATCGAAGTTCGAATCCATATGTTCCCCCTCCTAAAGCTGAGAACGCCCAAGCTCATCCAGGTGTGAGCTGAAGGGAGCTCAAAAATTAAAGAGATGTTAGAAAGGGTTCCTAAGAAAGTGGAATAAATAGACGGCAGGGTCAAGGAATTTTAAGGGGAGGTGTCTAACCTTGCTCAAACTGTGAGTTCACACTCGCTTCCATCAAGAATTTGGATGCTCAGATGAACCACTTATCCACTCAAGTGAACCCTCGAATGAAGGGAACACTTCTGAGTAATACGATGTCAAACCCTAAGAAAGATAGTCAATGCATGACCATTGTCATGAGGAGTGGTAAAATGTTTGGATATGCTGGTGTTAATCCCAAGGAAGTTGTTGCTCCTAATAAAAAAGATGAAAAAGAATCTAATGTGGTGCCAAAAGCACCAAATGATTGTGAAAATGTTGAGGATGAAGGTGAGGGTGATGTTGATGAAGTTCCCTCAAATGCTAATGAAGAAGAGGCAGCCATGAAGGCCTCAAGCGAGAAAGAACAAGAATCAAGATTTTCACCTCCTTATCCACAGTGGTTAGCCAAGAAAAAGAAGGATGATCGGTTCAGTAAGTTTATCGACATGTTCATCAAATTGTCCATAAATATATCTTTGGTGGATGCTTTACTTCAAATGCTCATATATGCAAAGTTCATGAAAGAGTTGCTGAACAAGAAAAAGGCTGTAGAGGTGGGCACCGGAGAGACAACACATCAATGTAGTGCTATGATGATAAGCAACCTTACGACAAAACGGGAGGATCCGAGAGCCTTCACAATACCTTGCACTATTGGGTTGTGTGTGTTTAAGAAATCCATTTGTGACCTTTGGGAAAGTATAAATCTGATGCCCCTCATAATCTTCAAGAAGTTGGGGCTTGGGAACACCAAACCTCCATCATTGAGATTGTTAATAGATGATCGTTCTATTAAGGAACCTGTAGGTGTGTTAGAGGATGTATTGGTGAGGGTAGATAAGTTTATTCTACTAGCTGATTTTGTGGTTATTGATTGTGAGATGGATGTCGAAGTTCCAATCATTTCGGGGAGACCATTGCCCGCCATGGGTAGAGCTTTGGTAGATGTGGAGCTAGGTGAGCTCAAGTTTCGGGTTGGAGGTGAAGAGGTTTCCTTCAAGGTGGTCAATCCACTGAACCTCCTGACAAATGCAAAGTGATTGGAGTGCTGCATGTGGAGAATGAATACGGAGGAGTTGATGTGGAGGAGGCTATGTCGGAGGATGATCCTTTGGAGAATTAATGTTGAATGAGAAATACGTCATGCCACGATGTTAACTAAAGTGCTTCTTGGGAGGCCATCCAAGTGTCTTCGTTTGAATGTTTTTAATGTCATTATTGATTTTGGTTTTGTAGGACTAAGTAGGTGAGAAGCAAGGAGGAGAAGCACAAAATAAGGCAGGCACCGCGCTAGACCGCTAAACCACCGGTCCAAATGCACCAATCGCCACACCCTTAAGTTATGAAAGAAGAACTTGGGAACAAAATAGTCAAACTAGTGAATTCACCGGCGGAATGCAAATACAATTTCGCGAACAGCCGCTTGACTTCCAGTTCGAGTCAAAATACCTGAGCATACCACTGGCCGAACACAGAACCTAATGCGCAAATCGCCAGTCAATCACCGGTTACAAAGTAGTGAACTGGACATAAATTCATGCCCGTGATAGTAAGGCTGCGAACCGCCACTTCCAATTGGTGACCGCCGGTGTAATGCCAGTGAAGGTAAATTTCTTATTTTAAAATATTTACCAGACCATGGACCTACCCAACCAAAATTCTTTTTGCAGCCGCACTAACTTGATAAATTCCCTTTTTATTCTCCTAGACATCCCTTTTTCCCACCTTTTAACACTTCTCCATGCACCTATTCATTTTCCCTACACCCTACCTTTCCATATTCCAAAAATTTCCTCTCTCCCACTTTCTATACTTTTGAAGAACCAATAACCATCAACCTTCTCCTCAACCAACACCAATTACCCCTTCTCACCTATAAAATCCTCAAACCCTTCTACCTAAATCTCACTATACTCTCCCACTCTACTAGCAAAGCTCCAAAATTTCATTATTCCTGAGCACTCTCAAGCTTCCACATCTATTCTTTGCACTCATTCTCGTGTTGTGGTAATGTACTTTTAACTTCTTGATTTTCTCATCAACTGTATTCTTATTTCATATGGATGTTGTTATCACATATATCTCCCTTCTGTTTACAGCCTTTTCCCTAATATTTTCATTATTGAGACCATACTTGTTGAATGAAGTTAATTGATACAATGTGAAATTAGTGGGTAATAAAGGCTTGATGCTTAACTGGGTGTGGCAGAAATGGTTGTTCTTGTGTAGTTGATTGGGGTGAAGTCTGAGTAACCCCAACGGTTTAAAAAGACCCAATTTTCCTGATGATACATTGGGTGACACCATTCTTAAGGGTAAATCATAATTTTTTCCCTTTTCATGTGTGTATGTACTGCTTTGATATGATGTGAGTGAGTATTTGAGTGTTTTGATATTCGATTGCATTGTGAAGCATTGGGAACGACGACTATCGACTATTCGCCGGTCAGGTCTAGAGAAATGCCGATGAAACACTGGTTGGGGAGAATATTGTCCTCAAGCCACTATCTTTACCCCGCGTCACTTGGTGCTTCGCAGATCACGACCAGGTTTGCCGATCTGTCACCGGTAGAAAACTTGCCACCCTAGTTCTCAGCCTATCATCGGCAGTCCGCGAATAGCCTCTTGCAGTTCGCCGACATTTCGCTGGTGCTAACAGTTCATTATTACTAATTCCTTCTCTTATTCTTATTTAAATTTTAGATTAGTTTTTAGTTGTTTTATTTTATCATTGGAAAAATATAAAAAGATACATTGTGGATGCCACTAAGATCGTGTATGCAGAAAATGACTTCATCCAGGTATCCCAACTAGGGAAAAGCCCTAACCCTTGATCCACAAAGGGAAAAGGAAAGGCAAAGGCATTTGCAACACCCACAAACTCTCTAAAGGCCATAATGTTTTTTGTGCCCGACATGAAGGGAAACTACGCCATTTACAAGGGCCAATCAATCACTATCGAAAAGAGATTTGATTTAGTGGGGCTTCGCGGTGACCTTTCTAACATCACAACACAATTCACTAACAGATAATGGCATGCTTTCGCCAATCTTCTCCCGTATTACTACCCAAGCTTAGTGCAAAAGTTCTACGCCTCCTACCAAGCCAGGTAGGAGAACATGAAACAAAAAGGCATGGTGGATGAATTTCCCTACCTACCTTCAGTTATGGTGCGAGGGATGGAGGTCGACATTACTCCATAAGCCATCAATTATCTATTCTGGGAGAACAATATTGACACTGGCTAAGAATATATGGCCAGAATTGCTGATAAGGAGAATCTATTCTTATGGATAGCTCATATCATTGCTGCAGACACACCCTTCTTGGCTGCTATGGGCAGCGAAATATCTCTCCATGATCTAAAATTTGAAGCCAAGCTGTGGTAGACTTCATCTATGGCCACATCATACCTTCCAAAAATGGGCAACAGGCCAGCTTGGAAGCAGTTATCCTTATCACTAGCATCATGACAGGGTCCCCATAAACTTTAGGGAGATTGTGGCTCTAGAAATGTAGAAGATAGCAAGGCAGGCAACACATCCATGCCATATGCCGTGCTCATTTCTCAACTACTCTTGCAAGCCAAAGTTTAATTGTTCCCAGATGAGACCCCTAGTCCTACTTCGGGTGTAATCACAATAGATCGAAAAAGGGATGCTGAGGCACCCAAGGTCAAGTGGAAGTGGATGCAGGCTTTTCATTTTCTAGAGGGTTCTCTATCTCATGGTTCTGAGCAGTCTCCACATGCCCTGAATTTGAATATGCCTCACCTAGAAGCTTTGGGCCAAACCTCCAGTGGCATACCTCTTCAGGAGCATCGCCCCCTCTAACATCCTCCCAATCAAGAGGTTTCCACAAGCTTGTGGAAATGACCAACTCTCATGAAAGTCATCTTCAAAAGTTGTCTAGGAGCCTCCCTGCCCTCATCACCCAAACAGTGAAAAGGGAAATGAAGTCTATGTACGAAAGTCTTACAATATTATGCAAACGGGTAGATGTTATGGAGGGGATGTCACCTCTCTCCAAACTGAAGTAAAGGAGTGGAAAAGTCAGACAACTATGGAGGTTCCTTACTTGAGTTCTCTTGATGCCACAATGGCTACTCCTACAGTTTGAGGCCCCATAGATGATTTGTTTATGGGCTTGGGAAATCATACTGAAGATCTGGGTGATGAAGGCTTTGATTGTGAGGCAGGAGTAGAGCAGCTGATGATGTGGATAAGGAGGAGTGACCCCCTCAGGAAGTTAGTCGTCCCCTTTATTTTGCATGCCTACATTGGGTACAATGTAATATTTAAGTTAGGGTTGGGATGAGTGTTTTTCTGGGTGGTCATTTCTGTCCTATTTAGTTTATTGTTTGATGTAGCCCTTGTCGGGCGTTTATTATTATCTTATGAGATGTTGTGAGCCTTTTTCGGGCTCATTTTAGTATTGTTGATGATTGCACTTGTCAGACTAGTTGTGTTGATAAAATTATGAATAAATGAAATGAATGACTTTTGGATGTTAGTGCTGAAAAATGGTTCTTTGCTTTGAATTTCCAAATGTTGCATTGTGACACAAATCTTTTGTTATCCTCTGTAAATAGTAGAAAATAGTCATCAAACTCGAAGGGTTTTCTTCATACCATGGTTCTTTCCCAAGGAGCATCTATTTTCCTTTTTTTTGTCGAACCGAGTAGGCACTTCCTGATGATAAAGTGTGAGATGACTCTCTTAAGGGAA
Organism: Datura stramonium; assembly: GCA_018107945.1. Taxonomy (NCBI): domain Eukaryota; kingdom Viridiplantae; phylum Streptophyta; class Magnoliopsida; order Solanales; family Solanaceae; genus Datura; species Datura stramonium. The sequence goes on from JACEIK010006486.1 coordinate 75,681, forward strand.
AATGTCATGTCTTTCTTGAGTCTTCTGTGGAGCTACTTTGAGAGGTACCACCAAAATTTTTTAGATGTGGCATGAAAATTAGAAATGAGAAATAGGCATCTAAAATGAGAAATGTAGCACTCTTTGTCATACATTGTAGATTTCTTGTTGACTTATGAATTGGCATGCTCTAAAGTCTTAAATAAAAATCTTGTGATGATAATGAATTTTGTGGACTCTTTCGGGGTGATGCATAGTTTCTTGTCTAGAACTTGCCACTCTAGGGGAAATCCTAGATATAGCTGCACTTAAAACATGATTTTAGGCTTTCATTTTACTAGTCACTCTACCCAAAATGACCTCCGAAAATGTATTTTGTTGCTAGCCAATGTTGAGCCTTTTGAATTGTTTATTCTTGGAAACCACATTACAAGCTAATGTCCCTTTTTGATCCCCTCTTCTTGGCATCCATCCTCCCTAACTTGCTAGTGGTGAGAAAATGAGCAAAATTGGGGATGAAAACCCAAAGGCATAGGGAGAGATAAGGAAATCAGTGAGTAAGAGGCAAAGATCCTAATTTTGGGGGTCTTTCAAGAAAGGGGATATATAAGAAGCCTAAATCTGAGGTAGCACCAAATTGTGAGAAAAAGGAATGAAAGATGAGTTGAGGAACCATAAGGTACCAAAAGAGAAAAGAAAAGTGAAATGGTGTTACCTCTTAAATAGACAAGGCTTAATGTGATAGCCAAAGGAGCTACAAGGAAGGTCTTTGAACAATAAAAGAGGGAAATGGTTGCAAAAGGAGGATTCAGATGGAGCGGTATAGAAAGTTAGATGGGAAGGGTTAAAGTGTTCACATAAAAGGCATTTGGGAGGATCGAGTCACTAGTGCCAAATATTTGTCCTACCATTACCCCTAGCCTTCATCATAACCCGCAAGTCCTAATTGATTTGGAGCGTAGTTTCTCTACATTGAGAAAATTACATGAAGGGCAAGCCTATGGGTCGATTTGTGCGCATGAAGATTTCTTTTGGGAGAGTGAGTGTGATCATCTTTTTCTATAATCCCTTGTGTGTGCATTGATTCATGATANTTTTTCTATAATCCCTTGTGTGTGCATTGATTCATGATAAAGAAAAGCGATTCTCTCTTTGTTGAGTGGCATCATTCCTTTTGAGGACATACTTGCATTATGGTACAGATGTGATTAAGGCATGAGTAGTGCGAGCTCAAAGGCAAACATTGAATTTGCAGTGAGATGCTATGTGTATTTCGTTGGATAAGTATGCCCTTGTCTTGCAAAATGAAAACATTTGTGAATCATGCCTTTTAATTGTGTTGGCCTCTTGAAACTTTTCCATATATTTTTCTTTTTTTAAGGTAATTTTCTTATCTTTTTCTGTGAGTTAGCGAGCATTTTTAGGTTGTGATGGATTAAGTGGTGATTGATGTCTAAAATCTTGTAGAGTGGCATGTTTCTCAACTGATAAAATTTGCATTACTTGAGGACAAGCAATGGTTCAAGTTTGGTGGTTTTCTGAGTTGGTAATTTACCAACTCATTAGGCTCTTAAGAATGAGATTTAACTTATTTTTTAAGTCATTTAGATGAATTTTATGCCCTTTTTGCCTTTTTATGTGTAGGTACCTGAGTTGAAGAGAAAGAGCAAGATGTGGAGTAAAAAGGATGATATCATGTGAAAATCAGTGCTCTACTAGAGGACACCAGCAAAAACGCCAACCAAACGCAGATAACCACTGATTTGAGGAGAAAATCCAACCAGCGGCTCACCGGTTAAATTGCTAACACGTGCTGGATCTTGCTATATCGAGGAGGAAATTAATGCAGATCACTGATGAAAGCTAGAGAACCGCCGAAGATGTCGCCAAATGGTCTTGTAACATCACTTGAAGTGCAGAATAAAATGAACGGTAGTTCGCGGAATGCAACCGGTGAACCGTCGGTGCCCCGCAAGTGACAAATGCCTGAACAGGGGCAATTAAGTCTAGCACTGAAAAATATTAGATTCGTTGTCCCATATTTTAATATACTCTAGACGAAAGTCCTCTATACATACTTTTTAGCTTTTTGAACATTTCTTTCTTTGGATATAGAAGAACCCCATCTTATGAGATTGTTGAATATTGTTTTTCCCATTTTTCATCTTCTTCCATAGCAAGGTATAACCATTTTTTGCAGACATATTTTATTTTGATTTTGCTTGCACCTAGTAATTAAATCATTGATTTTATTAATGAATATACTCTTTAGTTTCTTAATCATGAGTAGTTAAATCATCAACTAGAGGTGCGTAATGATGGGTGCTTAATTAGATTGGGTATTGCTAGATTCATCTCAATATTGTCTGATTAGTGTAAATCTATTGTGTTCTCTCCAATTTATAATTGATGATCCATAGTTGCAAATATGGGTCTACTTTTCTTACTTGATTTCAGCTTCAAAGAGAAGAATTCAATTATTGGGAGAGAATTTGATAGTTGGAATGGATGTGATTGTATGGAGTTGGGCTATAAATATCCAAAATCCATATTCATAATCCTAATTAGTAGTTGAGGACTAAAAATAGCTCAGTTATTAACCCAAACTCTATCGGGCTAATTGAATTTTGTCTTGAGGTCCGAAAGGACTTGAGAAAAAAGGCGTCCATGAGATTGAAAAACATAGGGCGCCATCTCATCCAAAGTTATTTACACTTACTCGCTTTAATTTAATGAGATAGTATATCCTTATTTTATTAGCACCCCATCTACACCACACCTCTAGTCTTCACTCATTATTGTCTATTAATTTTGGTTATTTTTCTATTTTGACTAGCTGGTTTAGAATCCACAATATTTTTGACTTCATTTCCCCCCAAACATTTACTGTTTTATTTCCTTTAATTGGTGCAAGTTCATTCAAATTTCCTAAAACAACGCTTACACAAATCATTCACTAGTCTCTGTAGGATTTGATCCCGACATCCGTCGGGAATATTTGTTTTGAGAAACGACCATGTACACTCTCTCGTTAAGAGGGGTGTAGTTTGGACGTTATCAGTATGTCACTCTCCTAGTGTTTTATCATTAATTTTATTACTTTTGGACAAAGCATGACTTTTGAAAGGGGGAGTGCATCTCTCTTTTGGGTATTTGACCATTCAAGGGTTTTTATTGTCGTGTTTCTTTTCCCTCGAAAATTCAATCTAGTAGAACCAACATGCTTAGTTTTTTTTTTGTTTTTTTTAAAATAGATGTAGTTTAGAAGTATTTACAACCAATAAATGCACATGTATTTGATGTTTTTGACATTGTTAAAAAAATGGCCCTTTCTGAATTTTTTTTGTTTAGTTGTGTATGTTGACTACGAAGCATCAATACTGTGGATCGTTTTATGGAATTTGATATATTAGCATGTGTAATTGCAGTTTAGTTGTGCATGAACCAAATAGGTAGAATAAATGCAAACTTGTACCATGAGCGGGTGAGGATTCTTACTTAGTTCAATACTGTGTAGAATATCTAGAACTTGCCTTGTTGGTCTTACATAGGTTGTATAATAGTTGGTTAGGAAAAGATTATAGGCTATTTTTTATTTAGCCCACTTTTAGCTTATATTTCCCTACCAACCCTTGATCCCATGTTCGAGCCTAAAAATTACCATTTCGTTGATTAGCCCATTCACCTTCCCTATTTTGTTTATAATGATCTTATTTTGGCTCTGGTCCCTCCTTGGAAATTATGAACCTCAACTCAGGCAAAATGCCCAAGTTGAGGGTTGCTATTGTAAGGGTGCATAGATTAGGTGGGGGAGAAAAATAGAAAAAAAGCTGGTTAATGAAAGGTTGGGAATGGTGAGGAAAAAAAAGAAAAGAAAAAGAAAAGTGCCATAAATAAAGTTGAAAAAGAAAAGAAAATTCACCACATCCACAAATGATAGTTGAATGGAGAAATTGGAGGAAAAAGCTGAAAAAGGAAAAAGGGGTAAAAAGTGAAAAGTGAAGCAAACGTGTGTAGTGTTGTTATACCTCGAAAGCCCTAAGATCAGACCTGGGAGTTGGAACGGCGGAAAGAGGATTTTCTACACCAGGTCATAGAATGAGTCTTCCTATGACCCGTAAGGATGACCACGAGTCGTGAAGTGACTCGTGGTGAGGATTTTGACTTAACATGGAAATTCAAGTTTTGAGTGACCACGGGCATGACCACGAGTCATGGTCAGTCCCATGAATCCTTAAGTTAGTCGTGCTCAGGGATGGCTGAAGGAAGAGTAAGTTTGGGACAGTGCACTTAACGGGTCCTCACCACGACTTGCTGGGAGCACCATGAGTCGTGGTGTCGCCCGTGGTGACCCCACTAGAACTTTCTAGCAATGTAGAGCACAGGAGGTGACCACGAGTCATGGTCACCTGTAACGACCCGTTACGTTACCCGTGATGATCCCCAATTGAAGTTTTGGTAGTGAACTTGACGACTTGTGGAAACGACTCGTGACCAGTGGCAACGACTCGTCCAATCCATCATTGGGACTTGCAGTCTATTCTTCTCTGCGAATTTAGTAAGGGCTTATCCGTAATTCCTATGATCCTAATACCTAAACTATGTCGTTCTAAGATATGAATAGTGATTCTTAAGAGGGGTAAGTTCATTCTATGCTATTCCTATTCATGAATGCAAGTTTAGAAGTCAAGAGAGGTGATCATGCTTAATTTCTTCCATGTTCTTCTAAATTCTTTCTTTGTTAATCAGGGAAGTTGTAGAATCAGATTCTCTCAGGTATGTAGGGTTATGAATGCGTGGAATTGTTCACACCCATGCCCAACTCTTCTATTTCATTAACTTGTATTGATAATTCTATGGGGTTTTATCCTAATTCTGTTGAAATCCTTATGATCTATCTACGGGTTAATCCCTCTCATGTATAAATTCATACTTTATGAATCATGGGCATATTTTATAGCTATTTAGAGTTAAAT
>JACEIK010006487.1:22063-82165 GCA_018107945.1 Datura stramonium
GGCACGGAGTGTATCGCGGAGCACTCCCTCCGTGCCACGGGGGTATCGCGGACCCTCTCTGGAAGTCGACTCCTCAGCAATTTCACCTCAGCGTGCCACGACCTGCATCGTGGAGGTGCTATCGCGCACCTTCACTGCAACTTGATGTTCTAGGTAATTGTACTCAACGTGACACGGAGTGCATCGCGGAGCATTGCCTCCGTGTCACGGAGGTAACGGGAACCTCCACTGGAAATTGACCAAATTATTTCATCCGAGGCAGAATGCCTCCGCGATGGCAGCGTGACACGGCTCCATCGCGGATCCCTTATTTTTGCTGCTCTTCCTTGTCCTTTTCCACTTCTTGTTTCCAAGTCCATTCCTGATCTTTACCAACATGTATATTAGCTTCCAAAATTTCCTTTTACCTGCAAACCAACACTAATCATGTTGGTTAGTATAAATTCACATTTAACTAAAAATCACATGAGAATGTACACATAACGATAGATAAACAAGGCGAAATGAAGTATTTGAGTATCACTTGGGCATGCAATTCTTCCCAAGATCAGTCAACACTGACAATTTGAGTTTCTACACATTATCTGGAAAGCCTCTAACATAATTGATGAGCTGATGGGACAACATCCCAACTAGCTCGACAAGAGTCTGTAACTAAAATAAAAAAATAAAAAACTAAACTAAGTGTCCTCAGAATATGAGGATTCACCAAAACTGGATAGCAGAATTGATACAGAAGTAGGATAGCGGTGCAGCTAAATCTAATCTCATGGACTTGTCATGAAACGATACAACATAGAGTAAGTGGTTAGTATTTTGAATGTACTGAGTATGCAAGGTAAATAAAAATGTACTAACAAAATAGATAAGAGTAGGACATTTCAAACATGAAGTAATAATCATAGCTTAAACACGAGGGCTCAAGGTTTTCAAAACCATTCATAAACTAGTCATAATAGTAATCATAAGAGAAACCCTGTAAAACATAACTTGAGCCAAAGTATCGTAATCATGATCATGCGTAAAACATAAGGAACATGGGAGGATTCATATTAACCGACACCATCATGATAGAGCTCACATGATGCCCCAACTATATCGCTCTAGTGGGTAGAGCTGTCCCAGGCTTGCCAGGCAAGGGATGTAAATAGCACGATATCACTAATGGGACCCACCTAGAGTCCATGAATATAAACCTACATTGACGCGCAGTTCTGAGACCACAGAGTTTACCTAAATGCCAAGCCCACTCGGTGCTAGACACTGCTCCCAAAAATATGCACATGGAAGCTCATATACTAATCATGAAATCATACATGTAATTCATGGCTAGTTAAATCATAACATACTTGATCATACTTGAAATACATGATTAGCCATGAAAAAAGGGCCCATGAGTCGGTCAAAATCATAAACTCATAAATCGTGAAGAACATACATTCTTGAGAAATCATCATACTTGAGATTCATAAATTCATGAAGAGTACTTGTAAGAAATCGTATCATAAACCATAAATCATAAATTAGGGCTTAGGAGAATCAACATCATAATAGAATCATAAACATAACTTTTTCATGAAGCTTGCATAATTGAGCATGATTTTTTCTAAATTTTGAAATCATAAATTAATAATAAAAAATAAATATACAATCTATCCATAGATCTTACAATATACTTTGAAACGTGAATGGAATTAACCCATAAACAAATCATCCATAATTTCATGAAAGTTGGGATAAAACCCCAATAGGATCACACTTGAATTCATGAACTTGAAGAGAAACTTGGGCATGAGAGTGAAAGAAAACTCTCATTCATGGCCATACATACCTGGGTAATTTGATTCTTAGCTTGACTTGGAAAGCCCAAGAGATTTGGAGGAGAATTGGAGGATTGCTAAGCTAGATCTTCAATGGAACTCTCTAACATGCATGTGAGTTGAATGAATTAGAATATGTTAAACTCCCCCTAATACACTTCTTTTAGGGCTTAGGAGCTTAGAATTTACGAAAATACCTTTAATGAATTCACAGGAAAAACTAATCTGCTAGCTGTAACCAATCGTACTATGAGTCATACAATCCTCTTATGACTCCTGGTATCCTACCATATTAACAGGTCCAAAACCTCCAACCCTTTGAATATTTCCATGAATCCTACCACGATACGTAACACAGTTCTACAAGTTGTATCATTACTCGTACCATCAATCACTGGATAGCTTCGAAGACTTGCTACATCTCCTAATCATGGGTCATACCCACATACTACGAGTCATAGTGGGACTCATTGTCTGGGGAATAAAAAATCTTTAACCTGATCCATGGGTCTTCCTCCGACCTATACTACCAAACTACGAGAGTCGTATTAAGGCAAAAATGTAGATTTTCTGCTGAACTCATTTCCAATCCTCTCATCTAGTCTTAGGAACCTTTGGGGTATTACATCTATCCACAATAATGAAACAATATAAGGAAAAGTGGAAGTGTCACACCTCGAGTTTATACCCTAAATACAATACGGTGCTTAGATCCACAAGTCACCCCAAGCTAACCTATGACATGATATAACACTATTATGATATGAAATTTTTAAATAGATACATAGTCTAACATTAAAAAACAAAGCAAACATACAAAATGATTATCTGTCTGAGAGCCTCTATTAATTGATGAATTGCTAGGACAAGTCTCCAACTAACTCTAAACGACAAAAACTAAAACTGAAAAATGACTAAATTACAAAAGATACTCCGGTCCTCGAAAGATGAGGGCTCACCACAGACGGTCTACTGGATATCACCGGAAGGAGTTTCTAACTATGATGCTTAGGCTGGGTACCTGAGCCTATATCATAAAATAATATAGCATAGAGAGTATGCGGTCAGTACTTTGAATGTACTGAGCATGTGAGAGATACAACAGATAATATGGGCATGCTAGTAAAATCTGAAGATATATCTCAACTGACATGCAATGACCCTATCTGGATGCCTTATTACTGAAAGTAGCATGAAATTCTAAAAATACTGCAAATGCTAGTATAATTAGTTTAACGGACATGCATATAAACTGAAATCTAAAAATTGAGACTAAATTAAAGACTATAATTGTGCCGTGGGAGAGCCTAGTAACTGGCATATAAACCACGTGAGTTAGACGTGAAGTTTGATGTTTACCCTCCATCGACAGGGCCCACTGTACCTTGCCAGGGTATAGTGACTGGACTGTGTGATTATTAATTGAGGATAACCTACAAAGGCATGTAGTTTAGGGAACTTAGGTGTATTGAACCCCAGCCCACTCAGTGTTAAGTACTACTCCCAAGTGAAACACATGCTAACATATATGTATATATTGATAATCTGAAATTTGATGTTCTAAGACTAGTCAGTACTACTTTATCTGAAAGTGTCCTGAGAGTCTAAAGAACTATGAGCGTACTAATAGCTCAAAAATGATGTCCTAAGATGAAGTCAGAACTACTTATCTAGAAGTGTCTCGAGAGTCTAAAGGACCTAAAAGAAACTGGTATTCTAAGACTTTTCTAAGCTGCTTTATCTGAAAGTGTCATGATAGTCTAAAGAATACTGAACATGCTGATCATATTGAAATCATGAAGAAAAATCATATATTTAATTCATATAGAAAATCATGCATACTGAGATCATGGTAGAATAATATATCCTTAACAGACCATATTTTCAAAAAATAGTGCTAAATTTGTCACACCCCACCTTGGGAGACATGACTGGCACTTAGTGCCACACTAGGTCTGGACTATCCTGACTGGCCTGGTGCACGCCTGTAACCTAATTCATGAAAACGACGAGCTATATCTCGGCTGTAAATACATCCTCTAGCTAACAAGGCCACCTGTAAAAGAAGACAACTAGCCATCAACAACACAATAACAGGGAACCTATGCGGGCCGACAAGACCATCATGCTGTCTAGTTATAATTGAAATGAAATTAGGTGACTAAACTATGCTATAACTGACAAGGCTGCTAACTGACAGCTAAACAAGGCCCCACACAGCCAATGCATGAAATAAAACATACATAGGCCCCACACGACCAACAACAAAATCTAACTGCTGGAAATATGTAGTCTAAAAGCCTCTAAGAGTAGAATAATGGTCGAGACAGGGCCCCAACATACCCATAAACTGTGAAGAAAAAGAAAAAACCTCTTCTAACTACCAACTCCGGAGGAAGGGAGCTGAATAAACTGTTAACTCCGGCTAATGACTAGGAGGGTCCTGAACCGCGTCTATCTGCACCTGCAGGAAAGTGATGCAGTGCCCCAAGGATGGGCGTCAGTACAATATGTACCGGCTATGTAAGGCAGTAGGATAATAGCTGACTGAAAGCTGGTAAAACTAAAGTAATTAAGAAAGGGAGTAAGAATTTAACCTGAGTAACCTTACCGTCGGAAGTATCTAACTAACAAGTTTATATGTATACAAATAAGAACCTAACTGGGCCCCCATAAGTCTGGAAGGTACAAACAATATAGAATAACCTACCTAGGCCCCTATAAGCCCCCCAAAGTACAAACAATATCCACTCTTGCGATCAAATACTAATGGTTGTATGCATACTATAACTTTGGAATACTTATTCTTTGAAACTGAACCTGAGCCTGATAGGCTCATGTAGCTGTGTCTGCATCTGGACTGTTTGGGCTACACAACTGGAACCTGAGCCTCGGCTCGACAGTGGGTCATAATATAATTACTGTAGCTAGATACAACCCTCACAACCTCTGTCTGGGGTAACTCAAGACGACCCTCACGGCCTCAATTTGATAGAACTCACTATGGCCCTCACAACTTCAACATGATAGGACTCGATATGGCCCTCGAGGACTCAATATGATAGGACTCAATATGACCCTCGCGGCCACGACATGATGGAACTCAATATATCCCCGCGGCCTTAACATCTAACAACCCAAACGTCATAAAGAAAACCAATCTAGCTAGGGTTAATTCTGATGAGGGTTACTATATCATTAGTGTCGTCTCAATTCTATTCATAACAGCTGACCACAATAGAGTTACTTTATGATACTATAGTTACATAAGTCATGCTAACTTTATGATGAACGTAACTTTCCAAAAAGGACAACCTTACATACCTTAAGTGCCGACTTTCATTTAACTGGCGAGTCTCAACTGGCGACCGGTGGTTCTATCTAATTGCAGACCTGATACTGGGAGAGTAGGGCTAATTTCAATACTAAACTTGGAAAAGATGATAACTTTTATTAATATTAGTAACTACAATTCAACTTTGAATAATTTGGCGAAAACTCACAATTTCTCTAGAGCTCAGAAGGAAGGAATAATCACCTAAGGCCCGTGGTAGTTTAGGAATCAATTTGAAACAATTTTGACAAATTTTACTCGATGGAGTTCCGATTTGCCGGGCGAATTTTTGAGATATAACTCCGCAGTAGTGCTTCCCATAGACCTCTAACTCGTTACTCGAAGTTAATTTGATATTGGACGGCGTTTGGTAGCGTAATTGGATGAAAACTTGATGAATTCTCCATACTCTCTCTAATTTGGTTGTGGGTCTCTTTTCAAAATGAAATAAAATTTAATTAAGGGACTATATATAGGTACATGGGTGCCTCGCGCTGGACAAAGAGCTAACCCTATGCCTCTCCATGCCCCTAAAAGTGCCAACAGGGCTAGCGCACCGCTCTGCTCAGGGCACCAGTGTGCTGGCGCGTCGCGCTAGCCCTTAACATACTTGGATCGCCGACTCCTGATTAACTGGCGAGTTACAAAATGCACTCAATAGCTCTTTCCAACTGTGATCGTATTACTAGGAAAATGAGACTAGTTTCAGTAATAAATTCGGTAAAAATGATAACTTTTAATACTAATATTGACTATACTTCAACTTATCAAAACACAGTCGAAAACGTATAATTTCTCGATTGTTTAGAAGGGATAAGTACTTACTTGAAGTATATGATCATATAGAAATTAGTTTGGAGCAATTCTAACAACCTTTGCTCCGCTGGGCTACAATTTTCCGGGAGAATTTTGAGAAACTAACTTCGTAGTGATTCTCCCTGTAGGCTTATAACCCGATACCTGAAGTTAATTTTAGTTTGGGCAACGTTTGGCAGCGTAAACAGAGGATAATTAACTGACCCTGTCGCGCCAATTTACGGGCATGCCCCGGCGCCCAATGCGGAGGGAGGGGGGTCCATGGAACGCTGCCCCTGTTGCAGCCTGCTCCGGCCTTCTCCCTCGCTTTCCCGATTCTGCGCTCGTTCAACCTTTTCCCGGTCCCTGTCTCATACGCATCATTCTCTGAAACTCTTGACTAATGTATGAACAGGTCAACTAAATGTTAGGAACATACAGAGTGTAACATCCTCCACCCCTTCGGAACATTCATCCTTGAATGTCACTTTAGCTTAAGGGAATCTAATCCTTTTAACTACTATTATGGAAAAATTTCGGCAAAGTTTCCCCTGTAATATGGATTATCTGAAAACCCTGAAATGTAGAAAATTCTAATACAGGAATTTCACATAACACTATACCAACTCTTTCACAGTAAGATGATAAACAACTGAACAATACCTATAACATAAATTATAAACAACAACTGAACCAACAACTTTACCTTAACTGTATAATCTGAATTATGGTTGGAACAAATGAGGATATCTGGATCTTATGTCTTCCTCAGCTTCCCAGGTCATCTCTTCTCTATTCCTGTTTCTCCACAGTACCTTAACATAGGCGACGTCTTTAGTTCTCAACCTACGAACCTGCCGGTCTAATATGGCTTCTGGAATTTCTTCATAATCCAACTCCTCAGTAATCTGGACGTCCTCGACGGGCACAACTCGGGATGGATCCCCTATGCACTTTCGTAACATCGACACATGAAAGACCGAGTGAATAGATTCCAATTCTGAAGGTAGATCTAGCTCATATACCACCTGGCCTATTCTATAGAGGATTCGATATGGCCCAATAAACCTCAGGCTAAGCTTGCCCTTTTTATCAAACCTCATCACGCCCTTCATTGGTGAAACTTTAAAAAATACCCAGTCGCCTATATCGAATTCTAGATTTCTACGCCGTACGTCAGCGTAAGATTTTTGGCAGCTCTGAGCTGTCAGCAAGCATTCTCTGATAAGCTTTATTTTCTCTTCTGACTGGTAGATTATGTCTATCCCAATTAACTCTGATTCTCCTACCTCGAACCAACCAACTGGGGACCTGCATTTCCGCCCATATAACGCCTCATAAGGCGCCATCTGGATTGCCATATGGTAATTGTTATTGTAAGAAAATTCAATAAGGGGTAAGTGCTCATCCCAACTTCCTCCAAAGTCTAACACGCACGCCCGCAACATATCCTCGAGCATCTGGATGGTACGTTCTGCCTGTCCATCTATTTGAGGATGGAAAACGGTACTCAGATTAACCTGTGTCCCCAGGCCCTTCTGAAAAGAATGCCAGACTTTAGCTGTGAACTGTGCTCCTCTATCAAAAATGATTGATACGGGAACACCATGCATTTGAACTATCTCTCTGATATACAATTCAGCATAGTCCTCGGCTGAGAAGGTAGCCTTGACTGGCAGAAAATTAGCTGACTTCGTCAATCTATCGACAATCACCTAGATAGAATCAAATCTGCATCTGGTACGGGGTAATTCAGTCACAAAATCCATATTGATTGCTTCCCATTTCCACATAGGCACGACTATCTCCTGTGTCAATCCGCTAGGCTTTTGATGTTCTGCCTTTACCTGCTGGCAGTTAGGGCATTGTGCTACAAATTCTTCTACACCTTTTTTCATTCCCGGCCACCAGTAAATCTCTTTTATGTCATGATACATCTTTTTTGAACCTGGGTGAAGAGAATAGCGAGAATAATGTACCTCTTTCATAATATATTGGCGAAGTCCCGCCATGTCTGGAACGCAGAGGATACCCCTATATCTCAAAACCCCATCCTCAGCTACCTCGAAGGTTGGTACTTCTCCCTGCTGTACCTTATCTCTGAGCTATGCTAAATGAGGATCTTCGTACTGCCGCTCTTTTAATTCTGCAACTAGGGATGATACTGCAGTATTCTAAATCACTACCCCTTTGTCTCCCAAATCTACTATTCAGGCGGCTAGGCCAGCTAACTGATGTAATTCTCGGGCCAACTCCCACTGTTCTGGTTTCAAATATGCTAAAATCCCCGTGGATCTATGGATGAAGGCATCTTCTTTCTCTAGATGATATAAAATATTCACGTCATAGTCTTTCAACAATTCTAACCAGCGACGCTGCCGCAGGTTCAACTCTTTCTGTGTAAAGATGTACTGTAGGCTTTTATGATTAGTAAAAATGTCCATGTTTACCCCATATAGGTAGTGCCTCCAGATTTTTAAGGTGTGAACTACTGCGGCTAATTCCAGATCGTGGGTAGAGTAGTTCTTTTTATGTTTTGTCAACTACCTCGAAGCATAAGCAATCACCTTACTATGCTGCATCAGGACACATCCTAACCCAACACCTGAAGCATCACAATACACAACATAACCTTCTGATCCTTCTGGCTATGCTAGTACTGGCGCTGATGTCAATCTATTTTTCAGTTCTTGGAAACTCTATTAACATGCCTCAGTCCAGTAAAATTTTGTTGCTTTCTGATTTAGCTTATTCAAAGGCACTGATAAGGTAGAAAACCCCTCTACAAACCTTTTGTAATACCTGGCTAACTCCAGGAAACTGCGTACCTCAGTCGAAGTTGTAGGTCTGGGCATGTCTTTATTGCCTCGATCTTTTGTGAATCTACCTGAATGCCAGCTTTTGACAAAATGTGACCCAAAAAGGCCACTGAATTCATCCAAAACTCACATTTAGAAAATTTCGCGTATAACTAATGATCCCTGAGAATCTGGAGCACTGTCCGTAGATGATCCCGATATTCTGCTTCCGAGTGGGATATCATCAATAAAAACTATCACAAACAAGTCCAAATACGGCCTGAAGATTCCTCAAATCCATGAATACTGCAGGAGCATTTGTCAGTCCGAAGGACATGACTAGGAATTGAAAATGGCCATACCTGGTCTTAAAAACGGTTTTTGGAATGTCTCTCTCTCGAACCCGGACCTGATGATACCTAGATCTTAAGTCAATTTTTGAGAAATACTTCACCCCCTGTAACTGGTCAAACAAATCATCTATTATGGGAAGTGGGTATTTGTTCTTGATGGTGACTATATTTAGCTGCCGGTAGTCTATACACATACGGAGGGAGCCATCCTTCTTTCTTACAAACAGAACTGGAGCACCCCACGGTGAAGTACTCGGCATGATAAAGCCCTTATCTAATAGATCTTTTAGCTATTCTTCAATTCTCTGAGATCGGCAGGAGCCATTCGGTACGGAGGGATGAATATAGGCTGAGTACCTGGTAATAAATCGATAGCAAAATCGATCTCCCTTTCTGGGGGAATGTCAGGAAGTTCATCAGGGAATACATTTGGAAATTCATTGATTACTAGAATGGATTGAAGAGTTGGGGATTCTGCTTGAACATCCTGAACCCTGAAGATATGATAGATGCAACCCTTTGCTATCAACTTTCTCGCCCGAAGATAGGGTATAAACCTACCTTTTGGCGTGGCTGCATTGCCTTTCCACTCTCGTATTACCTCCCCTAGAAAGTGAAACCAGAAAGTCTTGGTCCAACATTCTACATTGGCATAAGATGGTGCTAGGCAATCCATACCCATAATCGCATCAAAGTCGATCATTTCTAATTCCACCAAATCGGCTAAAGTCTGGCCACCAAAAACCTCTACTGTGCTATCTCGGTAGATCCTTTTAGCTATAATAGAATCACCGATGGGTGTGGACACTGAAAAAGGTCGCTGAAGCAATTCTGGCATAATTCCAAACTTCCCGGCTATTAATGGTGTAACATAAGACAAAGTGGTGCCTACGTCTATCAAAACATACATGAAATAAGATCAAATGTCTAGCATACCTATCACAACATCCGAAAATGACTCTGACTCCTGTCGCCTCGGTAAAGCCTAAGTGCGATCTGGACCAGTGCCTGAGCTAGATGCCCCTGATCTGCCTCGGCCTCTACCAGCTGAAGCTGAGGGCCTAGGCCCTGCTGGGAATGTTAGGGAACGTGACCTCTACTAAAGATCTATCCTGTCGGTCCTGATCACTCTGACCCTTGGTTGGATAGTCTCTTATCAGGTGACCCTCCTGCCCACATATGTAACACACAGAAGAACCATACCTACATGCCCCAGGATGGCGTCGACTGCAAATAGGGCAAGGTGGCATGGTCAATCTACTCTGCTCTGACCCCCTCTGCTGTTGTGAACCTAATGGCCGTGAACTCTCGCCAGGTCCTGACTGTCCCCGACGACCTGGTCTACTACCTTGCTGCTGCTGTGGAGGTGGGGGTCTTGGTGGTCTGCCTGACAGTTGTGGCTTGGGTTCGCCCTGAAACTCCGCCTGAGTGTCACTTGATCTTGCCATGTGGCGCTGCTCCTGATTTTCCTTGTCTATCTCTCGCTGTCGCTGCCTGATCCCCTCGATATTCTGAGAAAATGCCTGAACATGGGCAATATCCATATCCTTTTGCAGAGTAGCTGTGATACAAGTCTCTACATATTTTGAATTTAGCCCCATGATAAACCGGTGCACCCTAGCTGGCATGATATCTACAAAAGCAAGTGCATATCGGGCCAGGGAGTTGAATCTCATAGCATACTTCCGAACGCTCATCGAACCCTGCTCTAGATGCAAAAACTGATCTACTCGGGCCTGTCGGATCTCCCGCGGAAAATAATGGTCCAAGAAGGCCTCTGAAAAGATGGACCAAGTCGGAGGGGGAACATCTTTACCTCGGGACCTTTCCCAACTCTCGTACCATAATACTGCTATATCCTGCAATTGAAATACCGCTAACTCAACCGACTCTGCTGATGTAGAACGCATTACCCTAAAGATCTGCTGCAGCTGGTCCAAAAAAAGTCCTGAGGGTCCTTATCCTAGTCTGTCACCCTGAACTGCGGGGGACTCAGTGCGAGGAACTCTCGAACCTTCGAAATACCAGATCCTCCTGAAGACTCGGCAACCACCGGTGCTACTGGCTGACGCTGTGCAACCATCATCTGGGCTATCATAATAACAACACTCCTGATCTCCTGATCTGATGGCATCGATATAGAAATTTCTGGAGGTGGTGCCGACACATCTGCCGCTCTAGACGACTCTTGGCATGGCAAAGATTGCTAGGGAGACCGAGGTGGAGTCCCTCTATCGCCCTCAGATCGGGCTAACTCTGATTGAGGCACCCTGCTAGTGCCTTCTCCTGCTGCGATGTCTAATGTCTTCCTAGTCGTGGTCTGTCACATGTCTGACATTTCGCAGTAGACAAGATTAATACAGTAAGCTTAGGGACTCAACCCTATGTAGCACAACTCTATATCACGACTGGAAGAGAAAGAAGAGTAACCACCCTAACATGCCTCGCATCCTCTTGTCTATAGTATGTGGTGCACAACACATCCATAGACAAGACTCTACTTAGCACGACTTGCAGACTCCCTAGGATACAACCTGCTCTGGTACCAAGTTTGTCACGCCCTACCTTGGGAGGCATGACTGGCACCTGGTGCCCTATTAGGGTCTGAACTGGTCTAACTTAGTTTGCGCACCTTTGGTGCATAACTAAACACAACCCTCAGCCAACAAGGCCTTATAGCCACCTACAAAAGAAAACAGCTAACTAGAAATAGGTAATAACGGGGAATCCTATGCGGGCTGAGAAGACCATCATGATGTCTAGTTATGACTGTAAAATAAATCCAGTACTAAACTAAGTTATGGCCGACGAGGCTGCTCGTTAATAGATAAACAATGCCCCACATGGCCAACAGGTAAGATAAAGCATACACGGGCCCCACACAACCATCAACAGCTAACCACAGGGAATTTAAAACAATTTTCAATCCTCTAGGAGTGACATAATGGTCGAGACAGGGTCCCGACCTACCCATGAACTGTACAAACAAAAAGAAGTAGAACTTCTAGCTATTAGCTCCGTAGGAATAGAGCTGACTACCCTGCTAACTCTGGCTGAAAGCTAAGAAGATCCCAAATTTGAGGTTTTCCTTGGGAGGTATCGGGAAGGGTTTGGAATGGAATAATATCGATTCATACAGAAGAAAAGGTTCTCTATTAACCTCAACTCTATTTATTGGTATGAGAAAGATACGACTTATTTAAAATAAATATTTAAAATGAACAATTCATAAAAAGAAATCCTTCTATATTCTATGGTTACGATTCTACCATATATGTCTTTTTCATTCCGTCGAAAATCAATTTTACGATATAGATGCTTATGACCTCCCCCTTTATGCCTTGCGATAATGATTCGTCTGTCATTACGACCTTTACCACAACGACGCCTGGTCCACATCTATCGGCACCTGCAAGTAAGTAATGCAGCACCCCAGAAGGGCGTCAGCACAATATGTACCGAATATGTAAGGCAGTAACTGTAAATAACTGAATGAACTGAAATGAAACTGAAAGTAACTGGAAAGAAGGGATAGGAATACTACCTGAATGGCTGACTTCCTGCTATCTAATCTATTAGTAACTACTGCAAACAAGAACCTTACTTGACCCCCATAAGCCGAAAGGTAAAACCGGCACAGAATAACCCACCCGCGGTCCCCATAAGCCATGGTGAATGAACTTTAATCTATATACCCCTAGAAAGGTCAAAATAGGTCAACTAATGTCTATATCTATCCTACCAGTCCCCTAGGTCTACAACTGAGCCTGCTCGGCCCCTGAACTGTAGCTGTGTCTAAGTCTGGTGGACCCCTAATATCTGCGCCCCGGGCACCAAGCTCGACAGGGGGTGCGGTGCTGATATGACATATAATAGTTCAGCCATGGAATGGACTATATGAGGACCTTGGACCCCATCTTTGTCCCTTCCAGACGACATATCGCTCCTTGGAGCGACGTCATCTCGCCCTTGGCGGGCGTCGACACAGCTAGTAACCCTGGGGTTGGTTATGGAAGGCTATATAGGGCAAAGACAATCCCAAACTACACATAGGATACTGACCTCAGCTAATAACAACTGCTAATCACAATACATAAGCTTATGGCTTTCTTATTGGAATTCAAACTGAATCATAATAATGAAGAAACTAACTTGCCGAATGAATTTTCCTTAACATACCTGGATCGCCGACTCTTGATTAACTGGCGAGTTACAAATCGTACTCAACAACTCTTTCCAACTGTGATCGTATTACTGGGAAAATGAGACTAGTTTTAGTACTAAATTAAAAAAAATGATAACTTTTAATACTAATATTGACTATACTTCAACTTATCAAAACACGATCGAAAACGTATAATTTCTCGAGGGTTCAGAAGGGAGAAATACTTACTTGAAGTCTGTGATCGTATTTGGAGCAATTCTAACAACCTTTGCTCGGTGGGGCTATGATTTTCCGGGCGAATTTTGAGAAACTAACTCCGTAGTAATGCTCCCTACAGGCTTATAACCCGATACCTAAAGTTAATTTGAGTTTGGGCGGCGTTTGGCAGCGTAATAGGAGGAAAATTAACTAAAAATGACGTATCTTCTCTTCTAGACGCGGGTCTGTTAATTGGAAATGAAACAAATGAAAACATGGAACTTATATATATAACTTGGGCTGTGGACACGGGGTCTGTGGCACGTGCCCCTATTGCAGCATGCTTTGGCCTTCTCCCTCGCTTCCCCAATTTTGCGCTTGTTCGACCTTTTCCTGGTCCCTCTCTCGTACGCGTTGTGCTTTGAAACTCTTGACTAACGTATGAATAGTTCGACTAAACATTGGGAACTTGCGGGGTGTAACAGGGTAAATGTTCATCCTAGATTCCTCCAAAATCTAGCACACACGCCCGTAACATATCCTTGAGCATCTGAATGGTGCACTCTGCCTGGCCGTCTGTGTGAGGACGAAATGCGGTACTCAAATTAACCTGTGTCCCCAAACCCTTATGAAATGATTGCTAAAATCTAGTTGTAAACTGTGCCCCCTGTTTGAGATGATAGATGCTGGGACACTGTGCAAACGGACTATCTCTTTAGTATACAGTTCATCATCATCTTCGACTGAGAAATGTAGTCTGAACTGGCAAAAAAATAAGCTGATTTTGTCAACATGTCAACAATCACCCAAATAGAATCAAATTTGTGTCTGGTACGGGGTAATCCTATCACAAAGTCCATATTGACTTCCTCCCACTTCCACATAGGTATATCCATTTCCTAAGTTAGGCCGTCAGGTTTCTGATGTTCGGCTTTTACCTATTGGAAATTAGGACACTGCACTACAAATTATTCTACACCTTTCTTCATTCCAGGCCACCATTATACCTCTTTTATGTCTTGGTTCATCTTCGTCGAACCTGGATGAAGAGAGTATCAAGAGTAGTGTACCTCTGCCATAATCTGCTGGCAAAGCGCTGCTACATCTGGAACGCAGAGGCGACCTCTCTACCACAAAACCCCATCTCCGGTTACCTCGAAAACTGATAATTCACCTTGATAAACTTTATCTTTGAGTTTTGCTAAATTAGGATCTTCATACTGCCGCTCTTTTACCTCTACCACTAGGATGATACTTCTATATTATAGCCCCATTATCCTCTATATTAACTACCTGAACTGCCAAACTGGCTAGCCGGTGCAATTCTTGGGCCATTTATCACAGTTCTGGCCTCAGATGTGCCAAACTACTCATGGATCGACGGCTAAGGGCATCTGCTACAATATTAGGTTTTCCTAGGTGGTACAAAATGTTCTCATCATAATCTTTCAAAATTCTAACCAACAGCGTTGTCGCAAATTTAGTTCTTTCTGTGTGAAAATGTATTGGAGGCTTTTATGATCAGTAAAAATGTCCACATGTACACCATACAAGTAATGACTCCATATTTTTAAGGTGTGAATCACTGCAGCTAACTCCACATCGTGGATGGGATAATTCTTTTCATGTTTCCTTAATTTCCTCGAAGCATACGCAATTACCTTTTTGTGTTGCATCAAGACACACCCTAACACAACGCCTGAAGCGTCGCAATACACAGCATAACCCTCTAACCCTTTCCGCAAAGCTAACACCGGTGCTGATGTCAATCTGTTTTTCAATTCCTAGAAACTCCGCTCACAAGCCTCGATCCACTGAAATTTGGCTATTTTCTGAGTCAATTTAGTCAAAGGCGCTGACAGGGTAGAAAACCCTTCCACAAACCTTCTGTAATACCCGTCTAATCCTAGGAAACTACGAACCTCCGTTGGAGTTGTAGGCCTAGGCCATGTCTTTACTGCCTCAATTTTCTGCGAATCAACCTGAATACCAGCTTCTGATGCAATGTGGCCCAAGAAAGCTACATATTTCAACCAGAACTCACATTTAGAAAACTTTGCATGTAGCTTGCAGTCTCTGAGAATCTGGAGTACTGTGCGCAAATGACCTCTGTGTTCCGCTTCTGAGCGGGAGTATACCAGAATATCATTAATGAATACTATCAAAAACATATCTAAATATGGCTTGAATATACTATTCATTAGGTCCACGAACACTGCCAGTGCATTTGTCAATCCGAAGGACATAACTAGAAACTCGAAATAACCATACTTGGTCCTGAAAGTTGTCTTCGAGATATCTTTTTCTAGGACTCAAACCTGGTGGTACCCGGATCTCAAGTCAATTTTAGAAAAATACTTCTCTCTTTGCAGCTAGTCAAACATGTCATCTATCCTGGGAAGTGGGTATTTATTCTTAATAGTAACTTTATTCAACAGCCGATAATCTATACACATGCGTAGGGATCCATCTTTCTTTCTTACAAACAGAACTGGCACATCCCAGGATGTCATACTCGACCTGATAAAGCCCTTATCCAACAGGTCTTTCAGCTGTTCTTTCAATTCTCTCAATTCAGCAGGAGCCATTCGGTACGGAGAAATAGATATAGGCTGAGTACCTGGTAGCAAATCTATAGAGAAATCTATTTCCCTCTCTAGGGTAATACCATGAAGTTCGTCTGGGAACTCATTAACCATTGGAATAGACTGGAGGGTCGGGGATTCTGCTTGCATATCACGAACCCTAACAATATGGTAGATACAACCCTTTGCTATCAACTTTTTTGCCCGGAGATAGGATATAAACTTACCTTTTGGCGTGGTTGTACTACCTCTCCACTCTCGCACTACCTCTCTCAAGAAATGAAATCGGACTAGTTTAGTCCAACATTCTACCATGGCGTAACATGGTGACAACCAATCTATACCCATAATTATATCAAAATTAATCATTTCTAATTCTACTAGATCTGCTAAGGTCTGACCACCAACAATCTCTACTGTACAACCCCGGTAAATTCTTCCTGCAATAATAGAGTCACCGACGGGTGTAGACACTGAAAAGGATCGCTGAAACAATTCTGGCACTATATCAAACTTTCAGGCCACTAACGGAGTAACATATGACAAAGTGGAGCCCGCTTTTATTAAAGCATAAACTAAATGAGAGAAAACATCTAATATACCCCTCATAATATTTGGAAATGACTCTAACTCTTGTCGTCCCAATAGTGCATATGTGCGGTCCTGACCGCTGCCTGAACTAGATGTCCCTGATCTGCCTTGGTCTCTGTCGGCTAGAGTTAAGGGCCTTCGCCCAGCAGAAGGTGCTGGGGCATACGAACCTGCTAAGGATCTATTTTGCTAGTTCTGGCCGCCCTGACATCTAGTTGGGAAATCTCTCATCATGTGTCCCTCTTGTCCACATGAATAACAGGCGGTGGAACCATACCTACACCTTTCCAGATGTTGCCTATGGAAAGTACTATATCGGGGTACTGCTAATTCTGTCTGATCTGGCCCTCTCTGATACCGCGATCCTGGCGCTCGTGAACTCTCGCCGGGACTTGACTGTCTCCGATGATCCAATCCACTGTCCTGCTGCTACTGAAATGGGGCCCAGGTGGCCTACCTGATAAATGAGGCCTAGGCCCACCCTGAAAGTCTTCCTGAGAACCTGCAGGTCTAGCCCTCCGACGTTGCTCCTGACCTGCCCGATAGATATCCATATCCTCTCGCAGTGTGGCTATAATGCAAGACTCCACATATTCTAGCGTAATTCCCATAATAAACTTGTGCACCCTAGCTGGCATAGTATCAACAAACGAGGGCACATATCTAGCTAAGGAATCAAATCTCAATGCATACTCTCTCACACTCATTCTGCCCTGCTTTAGATGTAAAAACTGCTCTACTCTGGCCTGCTTGACCTCTCGGGGCAAATAGTGGTCTATAAAAGCCTTCGAGAAGTTAGGCCACATAGGTGGAGGTGCATCTCTTCCCCGGGATCTATCCCAACTCTCGTACCACAAGAATACCACATATCGCAATCGGAATACTACTAACTCAACTGATTCTGTAGACGAGGCATGCATAACCTTGAATATTCTCTACAACTGATCTATGAAATTCTTGGGATCCTCTCTACGGTCTACCTCTGTAAACTGCGTTGGACTCAAAGACAGGAACTCACGGACTCTCGAACTACCGGGCCCCTTAGTGGGCTCAACGGCTGGTACTACTAGCTGAGGCTGTCGCTGGGCAGCCATCATCTGAACCAACATATATAATGCACCCCTGAGCTCCTGATTTGATGGTAAAGGAATGGCAGGGGTGGTGCTGGTATATCTATTGCTATAGCGGGCTTTGAGTGCGGTGGTGAGTGCTGGGGAGATCGAGGTGACGTCTCCCTGTCGCCCTTAGATCAGGCTGACTTTTACTAGGGCCCCTACTAGTGCCCTCTCCTGTTGCCAAACTACTTGACACGGCTTGTAGACTCCCTAGGATAGGACCGTATTTGAAACCAAGTTTTTCACACCCACCTTGGAAGGTATGACTAGAATTTGGTGCCACATTGGGTCTGGACTATCCTGACTGGCCTAGTGCACTACCGGTGCACGCCAGTAACCTAATATAAGAAAATGACGAGCTATATCTCGACTGTAAATACAGCCTCTGGCCGACAAGGCCACCTAGAAAAGAAGATAGCTAGCCACCAACAACACAATAACAAGGAACCTATGCGGGCTGACAAGACCATCATGCTGTCTAGTTATAACTGAAATGAAATCAGGAGACTAAACTATGCTATAGCCAACAAGGCTTCTAACTGATAGCTAAACAAGGCCCCACACGGCTAACGCATGAAATAAAACATACATAGGCCCCACACGACCAACAACAAAAGCTAACTGCTGGGAATCTATAGCCTGCAAGCCTCTAAAAGTGGAATAATGGTTGAGATAGGGCCCCGACCTACCCATAAACTATGCAACAAAAGAAAAAACCTCTTCTAACTATCAACTCCGGAGGAAGGGAGCTGAATAAACTATTAACTCTAGCTGATGACTAGGAGGGTCCCAAATCGCATCTATCCGCACCTGTAGGCAAGTAATGCAGCGACCCAAGCATGGGCGTCAAAACAATATGCACCGAATATGTAAGGCAGTAGGATAATAGCTGACTGAAAGCTGGTAAAACTAAAGTAATCAAGAAAGGGAGTAAGAATTTAACCCGAGTAACCTTACCGTCGGAAGTATCTAACTAATAGGTTTTTATGTATACAAACAAGAACCTAGCCGGGCCCTCATAATCCTGGAAGGTAAAAACAACACAGAATAACCTACCTGGGCCCCTAAAAGCCCCGACAAGTACAAATAATATCCACTCCTGCTATCTGACTACTAATGGCTGTACGCATACTGTAACTCTGGAATACTCGTTCTTTGAAAGTGAACCCGAGCCTAATAGGCTCCTGTAGCTGTGTTAGGACTGTCTGGGCTATACAACTTGACCCAGAGCCTTGGCTCGATAGTGGGTCATAATATAATTGATGTAGCTTGATACGACCCTCACAACCTCTGTCTGGGGTAACTCAATACGTCCCTCATGGCCTCAATCTAATAGAACTTACTATGGCCCTCACAGCCTCAATCTGATAGGACTCAATACGGCCCTCACGACCTCAACATGATAGAACTTAATATGGCCCTCACGGCCTCAACAAAATAGGACTCAATATGGCCCTCACAGCCTCGACATGATAGGACTCGATATGGCCCTCGCGGCCTCAATATGATAGGACTCAATATGTCCCTTGCGGCCTCGACATGATGGAACTCAATATTGCCCTCACGGCCTTAATATCTAACTACCCAAACGTCGTAAAGAAAATCAATCTAGCTAGGGTTAATTCTAACGAGGGTTACTATATCATTAGTGTCATCTCAATTTTATTCATAAAAACTGACCACAATATACAGTTACTCTAAGATACTGTAGTTACACAGGTCGTTCTAACTTTATGACAAATGTAACTTTCCTAAAAGGACATCCTTACATACCTCAAGTGCCGACTTTCGTTTAACTGGCAAGTCTCAACTGGCGACCGGGGGTTCTATCTAATTGCAGCCCTGATACTAGAAGAATAGGGCCGATTTCAATACTATACTCAGCAAAAACAATTACTTTTAATAATTGTAGTAACTACAATTCAACTCTTAATAATTCGGCGAAAACTCTCAATTTCTCGAGAGCTCAGAAGGAAAAAAAAATACTCGCCTAAGGACCATGGCCATTTTGGAATCAATTTGAAAGAATTCTGACAAATTTTACTCGATGGAGTTTTGATTTTTTCAGGCTAACTTTTGAGAAATAACTCCTTAGTAATACTTCTCATAGGCTTAGAACTCGTTACCCGAAGTTAAATTGATATTGGACGGCGTTTGGTAGCGTAATCGGATGAAAACTTGATGAATTCTCCGTACTCTCTCTAATCTGGTTCATGGTCTCTTTTCAAAATGAAATGAAATTTAACTAAGGGACTATATATAGGTACATGGGCGGTGGCACAGGGGCTCCTCGCGCCGGCCAAAGCGCCAACCCTATGCCGCGCTGCGCCCCTCAAAGTGCTAATAGGCCGGTGCACCGTGCTGCCCAGGCGCCAGTGTGCTGGCACTTCGCACTGGCCCTTGTGGCCTGGACTCACTCGACCGGACTTCCAAGGATTTTCCTACACGTGTCAAGCTTTCTTTTTGTCACAAATCCTCATGTACGCCTACTAATCGATAACATTTTACGGGGTGTAACAAAATCGTGGCTGAACCTTGAATTATACTAGTATCAAATTATGGGAAACATCATGCAATTGAAGATGAAATCATGAACTATATGCGCTATTCATCATAAAATTCTTGAAACATGGAATAAATGATAGGAATCCTTCATAGAATAAAAATTCTAAGACATAGTTTCTAGAGAATTTAACTTTCTCGGGTTTCGGAAATTCTTGGGAACAAGGGTGGAAGGAAGTCCTTGTTGAAGTCCCACATACCTTAACCATGGCCTCATAACTATCAGCATGAAGCCACAACATTTTATAATGTCAATCTATAATAATTATCTGGATAGGAACTACAAATCAATAGCCTTAACGATGAAATCAAGTCATAGAAGCATTTCATCGAACACCCGAAGGGCATAGGAAGTTCAAGCCTCTTATGAGTGGGCATACCTAACACCGACCTCTTTCTACATCCCCTTAACAACAACAATAACCATTACAAGTCCAATCAAAACAACCACATCCATCTTCAACACCAAAATAGTCCCATAAGCCCTAAACCTAGGTCATCGCATGAACTCATGGTTTTCTTGCACCGTCCCATGAGTCCTGACCTTAGAAAATCCCTGAGAAGTATAAAAAGAATACTCATGTAAGGTTTTAGGAGAGTTACTTACCTTGGAGGAAGTAGGAGTGCCCAAGAGTTCAAGTCTTGGAACTGAAAAATTGTTCTTGACCTTGCTAGAGATAGAAAGATGATTTTGATGTTAGAATCATGAAGAAATTCATAGATTTATGTTGTAATATGATGGAGAATACTTACCTAGACATAGGAGGATTGAAGGGAGCTCTTGGAACTGATAGTATTTATCTGGAGGCAAAAAGTACCCAAAAAAATATTTAAGGCGACTTTTAAAAGTCTTGGAACCCCCAAGCGATGACCCAAATGACGGGTCGTCAGTTGGTTGACGAACCGTCAACTTTCCTTTCATTTTGGGGTGAAATTTCTCAGTTTATGGTTAAGAATGATGGACCAACTTGACGGGCCGCTAGGTGGGTTGACGGACCATCACTCTTCCCGTCAAACTTGATTGCTCCACGAAATTACTTTTAACATTTTACTCCTAACTCCAATTGACAAATGATTGGATGTGTTGGAAAGAAGACTCTAATGGCTTCAATTTTATGTGTTAAATCACACAAAAGCACTTCATAAACTAGGAGTTATGGTTGTTTGAAGTTTACCCTTATAAGAACTTATAAGATAACTCAATCATTAAGAAGGCTCTCAACTCCAATTTATGCTAGAGGTTCCATTTGACCTTAATTTGTATCTAATGCACTTATCAAACTAAAGAATTGATCATAACACTTAGTTTCCATAAAATTTACCGGGTTCAACTTTGCCCAAAAGTTTGAGGCATTACAATATCTCTCCTTTTGTATCATTCGTCCTCGAATGAAGACTAATAAAGCTGAAAGGATGGGTAAAAAGCTGCAACTCCAATACTAAACGCTAAACACTGAATACCTATGGAGTGACTGACTCTAGACTGAGATACATACGCTAAACTGATTTCATGAAACATGCACGCATATCTAGATATGAGATTGACTGAGGGACATGAAAATGAGTGGAATACGAAGGAGGAAACTATTACCTCATGCTAGAATTGAGTTGGAAGGAAAGAGGTGAGGACATTGTCATTATATCTATTTGGGCTTCCCACATCTCCCTCCTTTATAAGCTGACTCCTCCAAAAGGGCTTTCACTGAACAATTTCCTTATTCCTTAAGTATAAAACTTCTTCTTATCATGAAAATCACCTAACCTCGAGCTCTAATCAAGGAGTCACTACTCATACCATACTATAGTCCACCTGTACATCATCATATCATTCAAGCCTACTTTTGTTTCAAATTGATCATAGATTTAGTCTATCACTTATAGTTACCCCATGGCTCGGCAATTTACATTATCCAAGAATTTCCCTCTCTCTCGGCATGGCTAATAACCGCACTTCATGAAATTCTACATACTAGGCACCTAAGGCATGAATAGAGAGTTATTACGAATATATATGTTGTACCCATCATTCATGTCATGGGTGAATGTACACTGTGGCTTAGAGTAAGAAAATCATAAGCACGAATCATTCAAGAAATCTAATCTAAGCATTGATAGTGTTCAAATTACACCCTCGAAGAAGTATAGAATGTACATTGTCAATAAAGAACTCAAATAAGGTTGGGGCTGATTCCACAAGGAACATGGTCAAGATACATACTAATGATAGTATCCACACTTTTAGTTCAATCATTTTCTAAAGGGAGGTTGTAAAACAAGTACAAATATTTGAAAGAGAGTTGTAAACCAATAGTTATGAAATCAACTAGGGAGGTGTTCCCATGGCTTCCTAACTAGGCCGATTATTACACTCGTAATTCATCCCAATACTTAGCCCTATAGAACCGATAAATTATGCTAATCTAAATGACTAATTTGTCTCTATTAGATGACAATCATCTAAGTTAGGTCTCATTTGCGATTTCACTTAGCCTTTATCAATAAGCTTTCAAATTAACTATTCTCATGATCGGGCAAATAAGCTATTCAATGAAATTCAATTTCAAGGCTTTGGTGTTCTTTTCTTTTCCTAATCTCTATTTCTCGAAGTTCAAACAAGAAGAGAATTTGGGCTAGTCCTATCGTTAAGAAACATTAATCATGAAGAAAAAACAAATACGTACATTCATATTGGTTTAGAATCACTTTGTGCTAACCCTAGTTTGTTATTCTACCTGGTTCCCACAATCCTAGTTGTAGAGGGTTTAGCTATTCATGATTGCAAGAATTAGATCAGATTTCATGGAGAAAACATAATTAAAGACTTACAATAATGATGAAATAAAGAACCCAAGAATTGATTACATAATTAATTGTCAAAAACTCAAAAATCAATGATGAATTTAGTTCGTGTATTCGTGTAGTTGATCTCTGAAGAACTAGGAAACCCAAAACTATGAATACAAAGTCACAAGTGTCGAGTTTCCAAGGAAAATAACTAAAATGTATTTATACAATTAACGAAACCTTTTCTAAATTAACAGGAATCTATTGCCGCTTCATCCTACGAGTGTAGCATGAAGCTACGACTCGTGACTTCGTTTCATGGGTGAAATGCCTTCTATCTTCGGTGTAATGGGCAAGTGGTATGATTCGTACAATGCCGCTTTACGAGTCGTAAGCACGGTCATGGTTTGTAGTTCTACAAATCCGACATCCTCTCGAATCTTTTCATGATCCTTGGTACCGTTCGTACCTTGGTGTTATGACTCGTGAATCTGCTCGTACTTTGGGATCGCGCCTGACAATTTTCCTAACTTTCCATGACTCCATGGTATCATTCATGTATCCATTACTAAGAAATTTACACTGCATCAAAGATCTTGTACAAGTGCACCTCTATCGATGTTTTTCTTAACTCCTAGGTATTGTTCGTACCATGAGTCACACGTTGGCCAAGAACTTGTGCATTTCTCTAAATTCTGCTATGGTTAAGCTTGGTACTACTTTCGTACTAAGACCCGTAGCAAGCCATTTTTCGTACTTCCTTTTCTGCTCATTTTTTCACAACTAACTCCCATACCTGATTTTTCCGAAAATAAGGTAAAAACACCTCATATCTATATAAACACACCTAAGTCACAACATATTTTCTATGTTTTATGTCGAAAGTGCTGTAAAACCACAACACACCAACACCCTCAACTTAGAACTTTGCATGTCCTCGTGCAAACAAAAGCACTACTACAATGACGCTTAACTAGGACGTAAAATAGAAGAGCTATAGCCAAAAACACCAAAATTTGCACACATGAGCTCAAATAGATATTGACCCTCTTTTCATTCAAAACCAGGCTAGCTATGCTTATATGCAACTACGTTAGACACAAAGGGATCTAGAGATGACATTCAATCATTACTGCATAACCGAGCTATCACTAGTGCTATTTACATAGATTATTGGCATAATGCAATGCAACCCATGTACCGCAAAAACAAAGTCCCAAACACTCACAATGA
This sequence comes from Datura stramonium, assembly GCA_018107945.1. Taxonomy (NCBI): domain Eukaryota; kingdom Viridiplantae; phylum Streptophyta; class Magnoliopsida; order Solanales; family Solanaceae; genus Datura; species Datura stramonium. The sequence continues at coordinate 46,397 of JACEIK010006487.1, forward strand.
TATTTATGCATAAGAAATTAGGACTATTACTGGCAGAGCTCTAACTCTTAGAAAGAAGTTCCAAATACCGCACAATGAATACTATAGGTTTGCCCTATTTTCTCTACTTTGTCTTTCTACGCTAGGTTAGAATCACTATAAGACTTGTATCGATTTGTGTAATGTAGGCCTAAGGACGGCGTGGTACATATGGATAATAGTGACTAACCCTCCTTGGCGCTACATAACTCTTGGCTCCACTTTCTTTGACTTTTTTCCCTCTTTTCTTTCTCCTTCTCCATTTCATTCCACTTTCACTTGGTGGGTAAGGGTATTTTTCACTTTATATTACTTTTTCTTTGACTTTTAAATTTCTTCTCTTTTTCTTTTTCTCCTTTTTCTCTCACACCACACCTCACCTTTTACTAAATAGCATTTTTTTTCTTTTTCCCCACATCATCTATGCAATTCCCTACAATAGCTACCTCAACTTAGGCATTCCGCCCGAGTTAAGGTTCACAATGTCCAATAAGGGACCAAGACCAAAATAGGTTTATGTATAACACAGTGGAAGGTGAATGGGCTAATCAATAAAAAGGTCAATTTTAGACTCAATGTCTGGATCAAGGGATTCATTTAATTTGGTAGGGTAATTTATACTTCAAAGTGGGCTAAACAAAATAGCCTATGATCCTTTCCTAACTAACTATCCTATAACCTAAGCAAAGACTAACCAGGCAAGTTCTAGATCACCTACACAAAGATTGAACAAGTAAGAACTCACTCACACATGGTATAGGTTTGCATCACACACGGTATAGGTTTGCATCACACACTACCTATCAAGTTCATGCACAACTTATTCTATAGTTTCTCATGCTAATCACTTAAATACCACAATAAGATCCACCAGTAGTCATTCTTTACAAAGAAACTAACACGCATAATCACAATTTTTTTTAAAAAGGGACATTTTTTCAAAAATATCAAAAAAATCAAACACATGATTTTTTATTGGTTGTTAAGTAATTCTAAGCTACTTCTAGTTACACAAAAATAAAACATCCTAAACATACCGTTTTACTAGATAACATGTCCGAAGGAAAATAAATAAGGCAACAAAACTCCTGACAAACCTGAAAACAAATAGATACACCCCCCAATTAAAAGCATGCTTTGTCCCCAAAGCAGAAATAAAAACTAGAGAGGACATGGGGTCCGTGGTGCTTAAGTGCTCCTACCAGCCTACTCAAACTTCATTGACCACCATGTAACAATTAATTTAGTATCGCAAAGATGATGCAAGTTTTGACTAATCAGCCTCGTCAAGATACAATCAATTTGGCTTCCTTCACCTCACGTTGTTTCCCAATAAAGCTTTACTCTCACGATTTACTTTAAACTTCTTGCCATATTTGTTCTCTAGTTTAATGGCACCATGTGGGAATACTTATACCACCCTATACGGTCCCATCCATTTGGAATTTAATTTTCCTGGGTGCAAATAGAGCCTAGAGTTAAATAGAAAAGACTGTGTCACCAACACCAAACTCCCTTGTAGTCCTCTCGGTCATGATAGATCTTCATTATCTCCTTATATATGGCTGTACTTCCCTATGTTTGGTGTCGAATTCATCCAACTCATTCAATTAATCTAGTCTTAACTTGATGCTTCACTCTAGTCTAGGTTCAACTTCTTAAGTGCCTACAATGCCTTATGGTCCAGCTCCATTAGCAAATGGCATGACTTTGCATAAACCAGCTGATATGGTGAGGTACCAATAGGGGTTTTATAGGCTATCCATATACCTAGAGTGCATCGTCCAATTTATTAGACTGGCTTTTCCGATCGGTGTTCACTATTTTTAGCCAAGATTGTCTTGATCTCCTCGTTAAAGACCTCCACTTGTCCTCTTGGCGGCGAATGGTAAGGTGTTTCACCTTATGCTTGGTATAATTCATATTTTTCAAGTAGATCTCCAAAGAGGCGATTACAAAAGTGAGATCCTCCATCAACATGATGTCTCTAGGATTACCGAATTTGGCAAATATGTGCTTTCAAAAATGTTGTAACACTTTTTTCTTTATTATTAGGAGTGCAATGACTTCCATCCACTTTGATACATAACTACAACCACAAAAAATACTATCCCATGGAAGCCACAAATGGCCCATGAAGTCAATACCCTTATACAAAAACCACTCTCTACCTCCAAGATTGGAGTTAATTGTAGCTCGTGCTTTGCGAGTGATGCCTCATTTTCTTTGGCATTGATCAAGACTTGAAAAATCTAACCATCTTGATGGGATTATGTAACACACACCAAGACCGTAGAATTTTATGTAAAGTAAATTCGTGGATACCGCACAGTTGATAACCCCCAATCGGGATGAGTGGCGTGCCTCAAGTATACTCAACATCTCAACCTCCTAATATATTTATGAATCAGCCCATTCCGCATGCACATACAAATACGGAACAAATATGGCTTATTCCACTAGAATCTTTGCACATCGAATAGGAACTTCTTGCTTTGTTGTGAAGCCATATCTGGCCGTAATCATGTCACTCACAAAGATAATTTGCATAATCAATAAACTATAGGATCAAATCCTGTGATGCAACAAATACCTGCTCATTTGAAAAAGCATCATCAATGCTCTCATCTCATACTTCAATCTTGCTCTCCGCCTCCTACCTAGATAAATGATCATCCATCCGTTTTCGCCCCCGTCGATCCGATATAATTAATCTTGGTTTAGCATCCTTTTTTGAAATTAGATACCGCAATGCCGTAAGGTTCAAGATGGACAATTACCTTAGTCCTAGCAAGGACGCCCGAAACTTCAATGCAAAGACTATCGCCGCAGCCTCCTACTTAGTCACAATATAATTCTTTCCGAGCCGCATTGAGTGCCTCCATCGGCATAATACATTGGGTGCAATATCTTTCCTCTCCTTTGGCCCAAGACAGCACCTAAGGCAACTCCACCGGCATTACACATTACTCTCAAATGAAAGCGAATAACTGGGATACTATAATGTGGTCGAGCTATAGGTTCTTTTCCTTCAGCATTCGAAAGTTTTTTAGGCAATATCCATAAACACAACTTAACCTCCTTCTCAAGTAGCTCACACATAACAGCTTGTTCAATTTTCGAGAAGTCCTTGTTGAACCTCCTATGTAACCCGCATACCCAAAAAGCTCCATACTTTGATAGAAATAGGCTGGGTGGGTAACCCAACTATCACCTCGATTTTAGCTTTGTCCACCTCTTCTATCCATTTTCTTGAAATTATATGGCTAGCACAATCCCCTCTTTTACCATAAAATGACATTTTTCCTATTTGAGGACCAAATTAGTTTCTTCACACCTGCTCAACATTTTACTCAAATGCTCAAGGAAATAATCACCTACACCTAGTTGTCCATGAACACTTACATGGTATCCTCCACCATGTCTCAGTGATGGACATCATACAATGCCGAAATGGTCGGTGCATCGCACCTAACGTGCATCCTCCCGAAAGCAAAGTCCTATAAGGGCAAAGATGTGGTTTTTTATTGGTCCTTTGGGGTTATGGAGATCCGCTTATACCCAAATAACAATCAAGAAAATAGTACCATCCTCATTCGCCAAACTGTCAATCATTTGGTCCATGGAAGGCATGGGGAAATGGTCTTTCTACGTCCAATGATTGAGTTTCTGATAGTGTACGCAAACACGCCAACCTGTAACCGACCTTATCGATACTAGCTCATTTTCCTCATTTGAAACCACAAAGATTCACCTTTCTCGTACACACCGCATCGACTCACCCACTTACTATAAGCAATGAAACAGACTACACCAACATCCAACCATTTGATAATCTCTCTTTCTTTTTCCACCTTCGCATAGGTGGATCTCGCCGTCGCCGATGCTCTATACTCTATACCGAATTTTGTGGGTGTATATGCTTGGATGGATACCAATTATGCCGCAATGGTCCAAATCCAAATGCCCTTTTGTACCTTCTCAATGCCGGAGCAATTGTGTGGCCTAAACTAGCCACTTATAGGATTTGTAGCAATAATCACTGCAAGGTATCGTTTTCCAAAATGCATATCTCAAATATGGAGCTAGAGCTTTAAGCTCCACATCGGTGGTACTTCAATTGACGATTTTGCTTGATAGGTTGCATGGTTCTTTAGATGAAGGTCCAACTTCTTCTACTCGAAGTTGTAGGACCTAGTCTCTAGTGAATTTACTATCTTGGTGTACCTCGGACATCCGATTCTAAGCAATTATATGCCCAAGTGATAATTAAATGCTTCATTTCGTCTTGTTTATCTATCGTTCTTTATGCATTCTCATGTGATTTGTAGTTAAAATGTGAATTTATACTAACCAACATGATTAGTGTTGTTTTTTTAGGAAAATGGAATTCTGGGAACCTAAGATACATGTTAAAAATCTGGAATGGACTTTGAAGCAAAGGGAAAAGGCCGCGGAAGAGCAGCAAAATAAGGGCTCCGCGATGGAGCCGCGTGTCACGTCGTTATCCAAGGACGCATTCTGCCTCAGGTGATTTATTTTGGCCAATTCCAAAGGAAGGTTCGCGTTGTCCCGGGACACGCGAGGAAATGCCACGATGCAAGCCAGGGCACATTGAGTACATTTACCTGGACATCCATTAGAAAGGGACAGCGCCGTGGCACGTTGGCTCCTGGGCTTCGTGCTGCGGTGCCTGGCACGCTGAGGAGTAACTGTCGAAACTGACTCTAGAGAGGGTCCGCAGTCCGTGTCACGGCGGAGGTGCTCCGCGATACAATCCGTGCTACGCTTGCTCACCTCGCTGAAAATTCTCACCAAGATAAATAAAGACAATTTAGGTTTATTTTTAAACAAAATAATTTGGTTGAGCAAGAACGTAAGCTGCTGTGTGCACTTGAGGACGAAAATCCTAGGGTTCTTCTCTATTTCTTTCTCTTTATCTCAATTGTTTGTATGATTTATACTACTTGATGATGTTTAATCCACAAATGAGTGGCTAAATTCACTTCTTAAGCCGAGGTTAAGAACAGCCAGAAGGGAATGTAATTGCTGATCATTTTGGTTTTTCATCTTTCTTCAATGGTTGTTCTATCAATTCTTGTTCTATCAATTCTGTTCTTACCGCATTAATGTTTGGCCAATGTTAATGTATATCTAAAAAGCCAATTTTGATTTTGAAAAGAAAAGAAATTGGAAAGTTGTGAATTGGTAGGATATGATCTCTTCTTAGTTTGGAAAAATTGAGAATTGATTTACATTCGTAATAGAAATATATATCGAAAGTCTTATTAGTCAATTAAGAAATCAATTTCGTATGGCTAGAACATGAAATTATTTAATCACAGAAATGATTGAAGGTTCATGATTCTTAAGTTGGGTAGGATACGTAAAGTTTCAATCCATAGGCAATAATTTTCGACAGAATCAAGGAAAGAGATTAACCGAATTGTGTCAATAAATTACTCCCGCATGTTCGTTTTAACCCCAAAGTATGCTCATTACTATAGTTCAGTCGCACTTTATAATTTTGTCTTAGGTTCGTATAAATTAGGAAACTAAACTCTCAAAATCTTATTTGAATTGTTTGTCTCAGATTTTTAAAGTAATAGTTCATTAACACTTAAGTTGAATATTACCTTATTCACCAAAGGGGATCGATACTTGGTTTACGGCTTCATTTACTACTTGAGTCTTGACTACACGTGCACTTATGCAGGTAGTTGCAAAAACATCCGAAAAGTTTTTGGCGCGTTATCAGACCGGCACGTAAAATTGTTTTATTAGTGTTAGCTTTAAGCAAATTACTATATTAGTGTTGACAACTTGATCTAGCCCGTTCTTTTGCAAATATTGAATTCTCGTTAAACACTCGGAAAGAGATAAGGAGCCGGTGGATTCATACTTGAGCCTAAAGCATACCCCATCGCCAAAGAAGAGAAGCTTTAGAGAAGCCGCGCTGCTCAGACAAACAATCCTCGAGCAACAATGTATCCACCACTTTCAAGGGCGTGTTAGTTCCCGAGGAAAGGACAAACTAGGCCGATTCGCGAAGTGGCAATCCCACATGCTAACAATGTTACATCGTATTCAAACCTGAGCTGTGAGGGAGGCTTGAGATGAACAGAATATAATGCAATTGCCGCACACCACAGTGCAATTCACAGTGTCTTCCTCACGAAGATTCACAACAACATCTCCAAAAATTTTGGAGATAAGTGACACTTACATCCCCACCGGAGTATCATCCGATTACGTAAGGCTTACATTATTCCCATTTTCACATGGAGAAGCAAAGAGGGTTAAAAGCCGAGCCACCCAACTCTCTATCACCACTTGGGATAATCTTGCAAGAAAATTTTTGTTACGATTCTTTCCATCCAGAAAACAAGAAGACTTAGAAGTCAGATCTAAGTTTTGAAACAGAGAGAGGGGGAGAATCATCAAGCTTGGAAAGGTTCAAATCTATACTGGGATTGTCCTCACCATCACCACCCAATGATGTGTCAGTGCATACTTTCATAGAGGGTTTGGAAACCCCACACAAAAATTTTGCTAGACTTCATGGTACTGGGGACAAGCATAAGAAGACTTGGGCGAGGAGTTGTATACTTGTTAAATCGTATTTAAGTAGGAAAAACTGCAGGGAATGCGGGCTCTTCTAGAGGAGGAACAAGGAAAGCTAAGAGTCTGGAAGTGGATGGTTTGGCGCCTATCGCCGCACGTATAATGCATGGTAAAGATCAACTCAACACCCACTCTTCAAAGAATATGAGCTCAATCAAATCCTCAAGCCCCAAAGAATGTACCGCAAATGCATTTGGTGTAAGTATGTGTAGTAATGAACACTCACTGAGTGTTGTGGTGCAAATACGTATTCAGTGAACTTTTTTGGGAATGTACAGAGAAATAATCACCAACCAAAAATGGCAACAACGCAACTCGAATTGGAGAAATCATTCGAATTTCTCTGTGGGTAATAATTACCAAGGGCAACAGTTCAAATCAGCAAAGCGCAGAAATCAAGGAGGGCAAATGGGACTATCGTACTCAATATAGAGGAAACAATGCACCTCCTCCACCACCCACCAGTATTGAGGAAATGTTTAAAACAATGTTAGCTAACCAAGCTCACTGCGTGCCGATTATGTGAAATTGCGCGTATGTAAAGAACAACCAGCTAGCTACAAAGGCGTTGGAGTACCGCTTGGACAACTAGCCGGGAGCTCAAAACACTAGGCCAAGAGGAGGACTACCGAGTGACACCGAACCGAATCCCAAGCAAGTAAATGCAAAGGGACCACAAGGAGTGGCTTACAACTCAAGGAGGTGGAAGCAAAAAGGCCACCTCCGTAGTCGTGAGCAAGTGGGAGAAAGAGAGGGAACATGATGATGAGAGGGGGAAGGAGAAGGCAAAATGGGCGTAAAGACCACCACCCCGTTCCTCAATAGACTAAAGAAACACAAGGAGGAAGCTTGTTTCAAAAGTTCATGAAGGTGCTTAAACAGTACACATTAATTTTTACCTCTTGTTGATGTTTTGCAGTGGAGTGCTAAGGACATCAGAGCTAACAAAAGCAGATTGACAGAGTATGCTACAGCTGGGCGCTACGAGGAGTACCTCCTGACAGCAGTAACAGCCAACAAAGCCTGCTGACCCCCTTGGAGCTTTACACCGAAATCACAATTGGGCAAAGTATCCGAGTCATGGATTATGCATTTGGGATCGAGTATTAACTTGATGCCGACATCTGTTCAAGAAGTTAGTCAAGTACCCTAGACCAACTACAATGATCTTGCAAGGCTAACCGTTTCTTTAATCCGCATTCAAATGGCATTGTGGAGGACGCATTGATGCAAGTGTGGGCTCCCTTTATCTTCCCTGAGATTTCATTGTTCTAGATTTTGAGTCGTAATGCGGAAGTCCCATTTATTTGGGACGCCCTTTTGCAACGGGAAGAGCTTTGATTTGATGTAGCCGCAGTGGCAGCTAACCATGCGGCGCGCATGACAAGGTGGAGGTATTGATGTATATGGGCGTCATGAAGCTTCCGACTACGTATGAGAGTCACAAGAATCAATGGATAATCAAGAAGAAATTGTTCATATTTGTTGATTCTCGGTGATCCATTGGGAAAGAGCATTGATTGAGAAGCACCAAACCGGGAGTTGTGGCAAGAAGAGCAAAGTTCCACGTTCTTTGGCACGGCGCGCTGTGGGGCATTACCGGGTGAGGACGTTGTCTCAGAGAAGACGTCCATCACTCTGCAGGATGATTGAGCTTAATGACGCCGAGCCGCGACGATAAAACTGACAAAGGCCGCATGGGAGGCAACCCATGAAATTGTTGTAATAGATGAGTAGAAATAGTTGAATAAAGAAAAAAAAAAGAAAATAAAATTGTGTTTGCGTTAAAACATATGAACTCTAACCAATTTCTTGTTGTGAGATGATTTTCAGTGGAACGTAGGGCAAAAATGCAAGGAAGCGCAAAGGAAAATCGAGGTGAGAAAAATAAAAAAAGGGCACTCACAAAGTGAGCCTACGTGTTGGCTCCGTGTCATGGAGGAGGTGCTCCAATACTCCGCGGACACGTTGAAGCCAATTTCGAAATTTTTACAAATTCCTGCACGCCGCACGATGAAGGCTCCGTGTCACGATGGGGTGCCCGCGCTCCCTCCGTGACACGTTGGAGTGCTACTCGTCGGTCACACCGGGTCGCCGGTAACCCGAAAACACCTTTTAAAACCCCGATTTCCCTATATTTTTTTCATTTTCCATTCCCTTCGCGATCAACACCCCCAAATTCCCTCTTTCCCCCAATGTGACACGACTTAGGCACAAGTTTTCTTCAACTTTTCTTCGATTTCATCTGATTAAAGGTATGTTCCTTGAACTTTAACCTCAATTTTTGCTTGAATTTTCTATTCTTGAACATGTGAGGTGAGTAAACCTTTCCCCAAGTGCAAATTAAGCTTGAATTCATGTAAATTATGATTGATTGATGTACATAAATGGTAAGTATATGAACTCGATGAATGCATGTTTTATTGAATTTTTGTGAAATTGGTAGCTAGGTTGGAATTTGATAGAAGAAACTAAATTTGGTTGAATTATGAAAAAATTTGGGTTGTATGCATGGTGATGTGAATGATGTGCTGTGAATATAGATGAATTTGCTAAGTAGACAAGGGAAGTTTCGGGAAAATGAAATTGGTGAATCTCGCATAGGTTATTGAGAACAAAATTTGGCTATGTGCTATGTGATGTAATGGAATCGATGGCAATATTGTTATTCGTTGTACGAAGTCTCGAGTAGTACATAGTACTTATTCCATCGACTTATCTCGAATGCACTAAGCATGTGATTGTTAAGAATTGAGAAAGATGATTGTCTTGCCGTAATTGTTTAATTAGAAGCAAAGACTAAGTGTGGGGTGGCCTAACTAACCCAAACTTAGTTGAAGCTAATTGTGACTTTAATAACATTGGGATTGTCTGCCGATGGTACAGAACAATGTCAAAGTGTGCAAGACAAGGGAAAGGGTGCATCCATGACGGAGTCAAGAAAAAGGATTAGATTGGGAACAATAGCCTAAAAATACTGGGCGGCTCGTGAGGCCAACGCGACACACTGAACCCGATGGGTGACAGATGAAGGGAAGAAATGGTATTAAACACAAAGAAACCAAATACTTCCTGCAAGGGAGCACATTGCAAGGGAGCCGGCACGTAGAATTCCCGTAATTGTACACGATTGACACCGCTGGGTTGAACTTACCCAAGAGCCCAAGAAGTGCAATATCCATCCGATTCTGGGAGTTCTATGCCAATTGAACCCGACCTCTCCGCACACACCGTCAAGATCGGGGGCAGTTTTCATGTTTGAGCCCCATCACCCAATGCTATATTGGGGGCGCGGACACGTATGCTCATGTACTCCCATAGCCGAACATAACTCACCTTATGCTATCGACGCACTGTGGAGCCCGTCACGTGACGCGGTGGAGCAGCACAAGGAGAGAGGCTACTATCAAACATTGCCTTACTCTATGAACAGTGAAGCCAGGATCTGGTTGAAGATGGTGTGTTCCTCGCCGATCTCTAGGGTGCACATGAAAGATGTCACCGGGATCAAGTGTGCCGTTGTATGCCCCGGCGAGGGTCAGAGATAAATGTTGGGGCGGTGATCATCTCCGCTATGAAGAGAGCCCGACTACATCAAGGGAACAAGTACGGTTTGGTGGTTTGCTTACCACGTTCCCGAGGGCCAAGTGATATCGAGGAAGAGGCCCCGGACTACATCCCGCAAATGGATAGGCGTGCCTGAGTCACCAAAACCAAGGCACCTCGACACCAGCCTATGGGCCGCTTCACTAGCCGAGCGACATGCTCGGGATGACCAGAATATGGCCCGCATGTTCGATGCAAATATGTCGCGAATGGCATTAAGGGAGGTCAAAGAATGTCAAGATGAGTCGTGCGCTGATTTAGATTACCCTTTCAAGTAGAATGTCTGCCCGTGCTCTAAGGCCGAGCGGGGCTACCAGGAGCTCAGATGACGGCGTCCCCAAACCATGAGGAGACACATCAGGAGGACTATATTGAGTTAGGATGAAGCTCAAGCGGGGCGATTCTGACAGTGGGAGACGAGTGGGGCAACGACACCCGATGAAGAAGTTGAATACGATTGATCAAAGGGAGTTTCACCACCTACTTTTGTGGATATGTTGAATTATGTGAAACACTCGGGATGTTCGGTTTATGTAAAGGGAGTGCAGTTATGTGCCAGCTGCTTTGTTGTTGTTTATGTTTATGTCTTGGTGTTGTTGTGCCTCGTGAAAATGTGACCCCGTGATTTTGTGTGGCATGTCTCTGTAATGTAATCTTGCTGTAATGAATGTTAAGCTCTTGTGTGCCGTGTTGAGTTGTTGTTGGTTGGTTGTGTAAATATTTTTGTTTCTATCGAAATTATCGATATTTTTAAAAAATTTTGTTGAATTTTTTTATGATTGGGTTTCGGCGTTTGTTTTCTGCTTTTATCGAGAATAGACCCATTGAACCAAGACGACTGCCTTAAGGGAAATGTGTAGCCGATAGGAGTAGTTTTTCTTTCCTTTCTTTTCTTCTTTTGTTTGTTTCCCCAAACGTGTCGCTACTTCATGGTTCAAATTTTGTTGCATGTTGTACATGATATTAAGATGCAAAGGTGATTCGTATGAAAGCATGCAAACGTGTAAACATGTTGAGATACCTAGGCCATAAAGTTCGATTCTCCGTGTGATTTCTGAGGCTTAATATTGAATTCTTGTAACTAGCCGATTGAAGAGTTTGTGAATATGTCTTGAGTTGAGCATGTGCAATGAGTGTGAGGTGAGGTTTCGATTATTCTATGCTATTGTGAAGTGTCTAGAACTTGCCTGGTGTGTGTACTAAACGAAAAGAATGATGTGTATTGTAGGTGAAAGGATGTAGGCATTTCTTAGATTAAACCGAAAGTTTTTCCATTATCATACCTACCTTGAATATACATCCTAGTTAGCCCCATTGAGCCTTTAGCCTATTTTTCTTCTTTTGAAGAGGTACAACCGAGCTTAATCCCTTCTTTTTCATTAGCCGTGAATTTGATCCAAAACTCTTAAGCGCTCAAGAAAAAAATAATTTTCCCACAAAGTTGTCAAGGAGTGAGAATTGTGAAAAGAAAGGAAAAGTCAAGCTGAAAGTAAAGAAAAGGTCAAAGGTGCACTTGCCGAAATTAAATAAAATAAAGATGTATAACTAATCTTTGTTATTAAGTCGAGTGTGCTTAAAGAAATGGGAACCAAAATAAAGAAAGACTTCAAGAATGAGAGGATGAAGGAAGAAACAATGCCCATAATGATGGTGGGATGTATTGAAAAGCGCTTAAGGAAGCTACTGGTTATCAAGTTAGCCCAATATTTACTACTCTTAGCTTACATTACAACCCGTTAAGTCCTACGTGATCTTACATCACGCGTCCTTATATTAGTGGAGTAATACACTAAAGGCAAGCCTATGGTTCATGACATGATTCTTTGGGAGAGAGAGCCGAAATCATGTTCATACCCCTTGCATATAATGCATGGAAATCATATGATTGTAAAAGCGGGGAAACTCTCTTGTAATGTGAGGGCACATGCTTGACGAGAGATCAAATTTCCTCGTGGCTCTGGAGCGTCTTGACTTCGCTGATTTGCATGTGTTTGCCGAGATAGATAGCTTTATTCTTGAGTTTAGGAGGTCTTAATGTGTGTATGCTGTGTTGTATTGATGAGACTATGCATGTTTTCTTGATGATTTGCTATATTAAATAATTCCAGATAGCCGTAGCTTGAATTGTCAAGCCAAAGCAGCTATGCGTGGGTTTCAATCGCATGAGATGTGAGAGTATTGTTCGAGGACGAACAAGGTTTTAAGTGTGGGGGTAAGTGATCTCGGCGTAATTATATGCCCAAGTGATACTCAAATGCTTCATTTCGCTCTTGTTTATCTATCGCTTCTTGTGCATTCTCATGTGATTTTGTAGTTAAATGTGAAATTTATACTAACCAACATGATTAGTGTTGTTTTTGCAAAAATGGAATTTTGGGAAGCTAAGATACATGACGCCGCCGCATCGAGTGCCAATAATTTGTCCCCAGACCCAAGGCCAAAAACTTGGTCCCCCGCAACGGCGCCTTTCAAAAACTTGACGACTTTTCACATCGCGTCCGCAAGTGTACGGGTCGTGTGCAATATAGTGACTCTTTTTAAGAACCGGATTGTCGAACCTAATGTGGGACCGGACCCATTCCTCTAACTATCCATTTCTAGCGTGATCTTAAATTCCTAAAGTGTGGTTATAGACATTTTCGATTAAGATTAATTAAGTCTAAGTTTGGGTCAAATTTAAATATTCCGAAATTACTCTAGTGAGCAAACATAGAGTTAAAACCAAACATAATCATGCGATACTAACGATTTGCAATGGATTAAGAATGGAATTATCAATTGTTATTTCACATAACTGGAATTGCATGTTCATGGTCTTTGAGCCTCTAAACACGCAATCTAGCCTCACTCGCACTGTAAGCGAGGAGTTTAATTTTCAAGTCGCGGCAATCAATTATGCTTTTGGTTTACGGGAAACGATTAGGGACTTTTCGTGTCAACCCATTAAATCCAACTTAGCCTCACAACTACTTTGTTGAGTGGTGATGTGACATCCCAAGTTGGTCTTTCATAACCCCCGTGTGTCAACCAAGTACCTATGTTAGGTATATTTCATCTCGACACAAGATCTCTCCCGAGATACAAAACATGCTCCTCACATTCTCATGTCCCGACCTAGGTAATGCCTTCTCAAGCTATCACCCAAATTGAATAATGATTTTTTAAAAAAATACCATATATTTACATTGATGAATTTTGAAATTAAAAAATAAAATCAATAACTTAATTCCAAAATAATTTCATAAAATCACAATCATAATCCATGGCTTCAACCCTAGAGGAAGGGTTCTAGCCATTCATGTTCGTAAACTACTCTACACTACTATTAATCTACTCCTAAACTACATACTTACACGATTTTGGTAGATGAGAAGGGAATTTGACAAACGCTAGCTGAGTTCTCCCACTTCTCCCTTCTCTCCTAGTGCTTCCAAAATAAAATCGTGACCAAATGGAATTAGAGCTAAGGGTCCTATTTAGTAAATATGGAAATCGTGCGTAATTTTAGTCTGCTGGAATGGCTCGTGTCACGGAGTGTATCGCTGAGCACCGCCTCCGTGACATGGAGGCACGCGAAAGCTCACTGAAATTCAACCCGAAATCTTGGCTCGGCAAATACACATGCAGTAGCGTGTCGCTGCTTGGGCAGCGCGACACTTCCATGTCGCAGCCAGCTTGCCGTGGCACGCTGCCAACGCCAACAGGCTGTTGTGCGTGAGCCTGCTCGCCGTGGCACGTTGCCGACGCTACAGTGGGCTGTTTTGTGCCTCTCTTTGCCGACGTTCGTGTGTTAATCTGGGGCTTCAAGTTTCCTATCACCAGTTCATACTGGATTTAGCTCTCAAAAGTCATCAAAACTCTACAAAACAAAGGCTAATCATGTTGGTTAGCACATATCTTTACATTCATATAAAAAATCATGAAAATGTATAAAGAATTTAGATAAGCACGACTAATTTAAGTTATAAAGCACCACGGCATGCTACGCCCGTGATCACAACCCCACACTTAAAGCCTGTTCGTCCCCTCAACAACCTTGCTATATCAAGTGCAATCGAGACTCCACATAACCAATTTAGCAAGGCAATTCAAGCTACGACTATAATGATCATTCAAGATACAATGTTAAAATAGAATGATGCTATGAAATACAACTATGTTAAGACTTCTTAAATCTCAAGAATCGACTCACACCGAAAGCAAACTCATGCAAATCAACCGATTAAGAAATCCCACATGAATTATATCCTTCATTCAACACAGTTCTCACGGAAAGAGAGTTACCCAATCACACGAAAAACAATTTTTACATCACAACATGGGTACATAAATAGAATTACACTTCACTCTCACAAAGAAAAGGTCACCATGCCCATGTCATGACCTATGCTCTCGTTCCCAGTGTTTTACTTCACTAATTTGAGGATGTATGAATGTAAGATCAAGTAGGACTTTGTAGGTTGTAATGTAACTCAGGTACAGGTAGGTACCACAGGCGCAATAGCGACTATCTTTCCTAAGCGCTTTTAATACATCACCATTGCGAACTTCCCTTCCCTTACCACCTTTTATCCTTGGTAGTTTTTCCTTTTGTTTCCCGCTTTGTGAACTTTTGGCTTATTAGTAAGGAGTTTTATAAATAATGTTTCATTACTTTATTTTCTTAATTTTTAATAGTGATCAACACTTTCACACAAGTGCACCTCGTCCTTTCTCAACTTCTACAACTTGCTACTTTTCATTTCTTTTCATTCTTCTCACTCTTTACTCTTTCATTTTTCTTCTTCAAGCGCTTAGGAGCTTTGGGGTCAAATTCACAGTTAATGAAAGAAGAAAAGGATGCTTTATGTTGCAGCTATCAAAGAATAGGCTCAAGGCTCACCCAAGCAATCTAGGATTAATTTCTCAAGGTAGGTAAAACGAGGGATAACACTTAGGTTAATTCAAAGAAATGCCTAAATCATCTCCTACAATTCACATCCTTCATTTCTTTTTATAAACACACCAGGCAAGTTCTAGATAATCCATAATAGCATAGAATACTCAAAAACCTTACACTCATGGCACATGCTCAATTCACGACACATTCAGCAGACTCTTACTCAATATAATCACAAGAATTCAAACATTAAGCTTCAATATATTGAGTCAAATTCAAGAGCCTAAGTGTCTCAAACAAAGTTATACACTTGCATGCTTCAACATTACACATACTTGCATCTTACCATCATATATAAAGTACATAACAACAATATCAAGCATCCATTAGCTACAATTTCAAAAACCCGACATCTATCGACTAATTTTCCTCAAGACTGCCGCCATCCATCCATCGTCTAAATGGGCCCCTTGGGTTCATGACTAAAACATTATATACAGACAAAGAAAATTAATAAAAAATTAAAAATTTTTATTCTTCGGTTCAAAGATCCCCTCGGAAAGAACCTAAAAGAGCAACGGGTGATGAAGTCATGCTTGACTCACAACGATTTTTCAAATTTTTCCAATTTTTCACCAAGCATTACATTCACTCAAAACTTGTTAAGCAATTTAAATTTTCTTGAAATTTCCCTCACCCCACACTTAAATCATGCTATGTCCTCATAGCATCCAATTAACATTTCAAGAGGGTGAGAAATACTCCCGAGGCCTTTAGGCCTAGCTACTAGCATGTTTTTCCTCAACTTGCACACATGGGCAGGTCGACCCCACACTTTTCCTCTTCCATGCTTACTACCCTCCAGGGCACTGACTTCCCCTCTACCTCGTGCCTAACTTTCCACCAAAAACAAATAAACAAAAAAAATGAAAATAACAAAATCAAAACAAAAATCAAAATTCCAACCTAATTCAGGTACCCTTGGGTTGCCTCCTGGGCAAAGACCTTTTATTTTACGTCAGGTCTCCGACGTGGATCGCCCGTTCAGACATCTCATACCGGTTCTCTTTCGAGAACCATCTCCTTTTCTTTTGCTGTTTAGGGTAAATGTTTCCACGCCGTTCCTCCCTTTCTCCATCTTCTTCTCAAATCTAAGCCCTTATCGACTGCCGAATACTTGACTCTGCTCTTTGGCCATGCACCCGTGGAATCCTCCACCCCACACTCATCCTCTCGCCAACACACTAACTTGACAAAGGTTTCAGTAGTGAGTGGATGGGTTTATTTCTTGGTAGACACGGAAGGTTTCTCTTCATCCTCACCCGCATTTTCAAAAGGGTTCCTTCTTTCAAGCTCGACACAGCTTCCTTAAGTGGCCAAGAATGGCCGCCCCAAGATTAGGGCACTGTCATCAACCTAAAATCTAAAGTACAAAATCGCCAGGTATAATAAATTTACTACTTTGGTCAGGTAGAAGATCCTCTATGATTCCATCAAAAGTCACTACGAATTTGTCGTGCAGCTGCAACATCAACCTTGTCGGTCTCGGTCTTCCCAACCCCAAGGTGTTGGATAAGGATAGGGGCATTAGATTAACCGTCGCGCCTAAATCACACAAAGCCGGAGCACCTCGCCTTACCAATTTGTATGGAGGTAAAACTCCCTGGGGTCTTTGAGCTTTCTTTGGCATTTTTGCTCAATACCTGCGGATCGCACTCCTCGGGCCGCTACACCGACGCCCACCAATCTAACTTTTTTGCCATCACGCCCTTCAAGTATTTAGCATACTTGGGCATTCCCCGCAATACATCAATAAAGAGGCAATTTATGTGAAGTTCTTTGAAATCCTCAAAGAACTTTTTGAAACATTCCTCCTCCTTTCTCTTTCTTAGTCTCTGAGGGAAGGATGGTGGTGGTATTTGTGCCGGGCCGCAATGGTGATTGCAGATTTTGCTCTCAAAGACTCGATTTGCTCCAAGACGGTGCAGTGGTCCCGGTCTTGCCCACCCGCCGTGGGTAGAAGCCTAGTAATATTTTTTGTGGGTCTAGACTTTCATTAAAGGTATGGGCCAAAGACTTCATTTGATTGCCGGTGATGGGGACAAGCTCTCTAAATAATGACTTGAATCTTTCCTGCCATATATAAATTCCCGATCAAAGTTACGCTTGAAACTTAATATCTTACTTGCAACTTTGCGCTTTGCCTCCTCAAGGAAAAATCCGATAAGGAACTTCCTAGCCAAGTCATTCCATGAAGTAATGGAGTTCGGTGGCTCACCTTCAGCCACTCTTTCTTCTCCCAACATGCTGAAAATGGGAAGAGGGTTAAGCGACATAACTGTGGACACGCCTGGGGACAAACGTGTCACTTATCTCAAGCAAAGCCTGTAAGTGCCGCCGCGGCCCCGCGTGCCATCCTGCTGAATTGACCACTAGAATGTAACAAATTTTCGCACCATATTCTCGTTTAAGCTCAAAGTTCCCTCCTGCATCAAGCCACTTGATACTAGAGGACACATTGGTCGCTAGTGGGATGGCCACTTCGCGAACCGGTCTTGCCGCCATTGCTTCCGATGACAACCGTGCTTGCCCCGCGGTGGTTGTTGTTGTACCTTTTCTTGAAGTCTTTCAAACTCTTTGGTCTAGAGCTACTCTCCTTTGCAAATGGATTTGACGCTCGTGTTCAAGCAACTGCCCACAAGCTCTCTATTTCTAGCCACTTCTACAGACAACCCTGGTCACCGCAAATAGACAGACACTAAGACCAAAAATCACACAAAAATAGATAAATTATCAAAATTTCGCGCCGATCCCCCAATGGCGGCCAAAACTTGGATGCCGCCGCATCGAGTGCAATAATTTGGTCCACTGCAGAACGGCGCCAAAACTTGATGACTCTTTTTCATATCGAGCGCTGGCCCAAGCAAGTGTACTGGTCAGGCAAGTAATATAGTGGCTCTTTTTAAGAATCGAATTGTCGAACCCATATGGACTGGACCCATTCCTATAACTATCCATTTCTAGTGTGATCTAAATTCTAAAGTGTGGTTATAGACATTTTCGATTAAGATTAATTAAGTCTAAGTTTGGGTCAACGAATATTCCCCGAAATTACTCTAGGAGCAACATAGAGTTAAAACCGTATAATCATACGATACTACGATTTGGTAATGAATAAGCATGGAATTATCAATCATTGGTTTCACATAATTAGAATTGGATGTTCATGGTCTTTCGAGCTCTAAACACCTGCACCTAGCCTCACTGCATCATTGTAAGCGAGGAGTTTAATTTTCTAGTCGCTGGCAATCAATTATGTTGTGATTTGATAGAACGAATAGGGACTTTCGTATGCCTAACCATTTAACTCAACTTAGCCTCACAACTACTTTTCGAGTGGTGATGTGACATCCCAAGTTGGTCTTTCATAACCCCCGTGTCAACCAAGCAAGGTGTTAGGTATATTTCTATCCCGACACAAGATCTCTCCCTCAGATACAAACGTGTTCTCACATTCTCATGTCCTCACCTAGGTACTCACTTTCTCAAGCTATCACCCAAGCTAACAAATATTCGTTCATGGTGATCAATCATTAAAAAAAAAAATTCGTAATGCAAGACGATAACAACAATCAATAACTTAATTAAAACAAACAAACAATAAATATATAAAATTAAAATCATAATCCATGGCTTCAACCCTAGAGGAAGGGTTCTAGCCATCATGTTCAGAAACTACTCTCTACACTACTATTAATTACTCCTAAACTACATACTTACACGAGATCGTAGATGAGAAGGGAATTTGACAAACGCTAGCTGAGTTCTCCCACTTCTCCCTTCACTCCTAGGCAGTTTTCCGTCATTAAAAATCGTGACTAAAATGGAATTAGGAGCTAAGGGTCCTATTTATAGTAAATGGAGAACCTGCATAATTTAGCTCTGTTGTGGAATCGCCGCCTAAGGTCAATGGAAAGTGTATCGCGAGCACTCGCCCGTGATACGGAGGCACGCGAAAGCTCACTGGAAATCACCAAAACTTGGCCTCTAAGAAGACCTGAGATAAGGCAGCGTGTCACGCTGCTTGGGCAAACAAGGTTGACACTTCCATGTCGCGCAGCCTGGCCTAGCCGCACGGCCAACGCCAAGCAGTGGGCTTTTTAGCGCAAATACCGCCGTGGCACGTTGCCTACGCGCAGTGGGCTGTTTTGTGCCTCCTCTTTGCCGACAAGCCTCATGCAGTTAATTCCGTTTCCCAAGCCTCTGTTTCTACCAACTCATGGATTAGCTCCTCAAAGTCATCAAAACTCCGCAAAACAAAGGCTAATCATGTTGGTTAAAGCACATCTTCACATTCATATAAAATCACATGAAAATGTATAAATAACTTAGATAAACACGACTAATTTAAGTTATAAAGCGAATCACGGGTACGCTATTTTTCCGTGATCAATACATGTTGGTAAAAATATGGAATGGACTCAGCTAGCAAGGGAAAAGGTCAAGGAAGAGCAACAAATATAATTCGTGATTGAGCGTGTCATGCTTGCTATCATGAGGTATTCTCGCTCAGGTGATTTATTTTGGCCAATTCCAAGAAGGTTCACATGCTCTTTGACACGGAGGCAGTGCCACGTGATGCAAGCCGCGGAACATTGAGTACATTTACCTCGGGACATCAATTTCCAGCAGTAGGTCGCGATTGCGCCGTGGTACGTTGGCCCGCTCGCTATGTGCCGTGGCACGCCGAGGAGTAAATGCCGAGAAACCCGATTCCAGAGGGTCCGCATTAGCCCCGTGGCATGGAGGAGGTGCTCATGATACACTCCGTGCCACGTTGCTTGTTATTCCAAAAAATTCTCACCCGCATAAATAGCACACTTAGGTTTATTTTTAAACAAAGCCGACTCTGGTTGAGCAAGAACGTGTTACAGTGGGCTGAGGGGACGAAAATCCTAGGTTCTTCTCTATCTCTTTCTCTTTTATCTCAATTGTTTAAAGGATTTATACTATTTGATGATGTTTAATCCACAAATGAGTGGCTAAATTCACTTCTTGCTTAGGTTAAGTACAATTGTAGTGGAATGTAACTTGCCGATCATTTTGGTTTTCATCTTTCTTCACGGTCGTTTTATCAATTCTTGTTCTTATTGCATTAATGCTTGGCCAACGTTAATTATAATTCTAAAAAAGACAATTTCGATTTTGAAAAGAAAAGAAATTGAAAGTTGTGAATTCTAGGATATGATTCTTCTTTAGTTTGGGAAAATTGAGAATTGATTTACATTCAAAATAGAAATATATATCGAAAGTCTTATTAGTCAATTAAGAAATCTCCATGTATGGCTAGAACATGAAATTATTTTATCACGAAAATGTAGATTGAAGGTTCATGATTTTTAAGGTAGGTAGGATGCGAAAGTTTCAATCCATAGGCAATAATTCTTGACTAGCAACCGAAGGAAATATTAACCGAATTGTGCTCACAAATACTTCGCATGTTCGTTTTAACTCTCAAAGATGCCTAGCTACTATAGTTCACTCACTTTATAATTTTGTCTTAGGTTCGTATAAATTAGGAAACTAAACTCTCAAAATCTTATTTGAATTGTTGTCTGCATTCTTAAAGTTATAGTTCATTAACACTGCTGATTATTACCTTAGTTCAGTCCCAGTGGGATCGATACTTGGCTTACTTAAGCCATTTTACTACTTGTTCGACCACGTGCACTTGCGTGTAGTTGCAAAAACATCTGGACAACATCATTTCCATCAAAGTTCATAAGTACGTCTGATAGTATCTCAACACCCAGCCTTTCTTCCAAGGACACGAATCACTTCTTATCCTCTATGCTGCTGGTGACAAAGGTTGCTCTCAAGTTAGTGTATCTGTACGGTAGCTTGAATAGAACAAAACAAAAGAAAAACGTAAATGAGGAAATAATGACTAAAAGCTAAATAAAAGAAATTAATCTAATCCTAAGTTGTATTCACCAGCAACGGTGCCATTTTTGATAATGCTCAAATTACACCCCGGAAGAAGTATAAAGCAGATGTTTTCAATAAAGAACTCAACTAAGGTTGAGGTCAACCCCATAGGGAATATGGTCAAGATACAGAATAATGCTAGTATTCACATTTTTAGTTCAATTATTTCATAAAAGGGAGTTTGTAAAACAAGTAACATAATTTTGAAAGAGAGTTGTAACCGATAGTTATGCAATCAACTAGGGAGGTATTCCCTATGGCTTCCTAACTAGGTCAGATTATTACACTCATGATCTATCCCAATACTTAGCCTAAAGAATGATAAATTATGCTCATCTAAATAACTGATTCGTCCCTATTAGATGACTCTACCCAATCATCGGGTTAGGTCTCATGAGTGATTTCAATTTAACCTTTATCAATAGTTCCAAATTAATTAATTTTCGATTGTAGATCAAGCTATTCAATGAAACTAAATTTCAAAGCTATTTTGTTCTTTTATTTTCCTAATCTCTACTTCTCTAGGTTCAAGAAACAAGAGAATTCGGGCTAGTCCTGACGTTGCACATCATTAAAAAAACAATAATCATGAAGAAAAGAACAATATAAGCATTCGTATTGGTTTAGAATCACTTTGTGTTAATCCTATTTTGTTATTCCGCCATGGTTCTCATTACCCTAATTGTGGAGGGTTTAGCTATTCATGATTGCAAGAATAAAATCAGATTTCATGAAAAAAAACATAATCAAAGACTTACAATAATGATGAAAGAAAGAACCCAAGAATTGATTGCACAATTAATGGTTAAATTTTTTTTAAAAACAATGATGAATTTTGTCTAAATATTCGAGTAGTTGATCTCTAAGAACTAGGAAAACCAAAAAACTATGAATACAAAGTCAAAAGTGTCGAATCTCCCTAAGAAAAATAACTAAAAAGTGTTTATACAATTAATGAAAACCTTTCTGTTACCACCATATCCTACGAGTCGCGGCTTCTTCCGTAGTATGAAATGCAACTTCTGTCTTCTTAGGTACGATCAAGTGGTATGACTCATACAAAGTTGCTACAAGTCATAATTGTCGGTCGTGGTTTGTACTTCTGCAAATCTGACATCCTCTAAATCTTTTCATGAGTTCTTGGTATGGTTCATACCTTGGTATTATGACTCATGAAATCTTCTCGTACTTTGGGATCTGTCAGTTGAAAAATTTATCTAAACTTTTCCACGACTCCATGGTACCGTTCATATGTATCCATTACGGTTCGTAACTTCCACTTGTACCAGGATCTCCTGCAAGTACACCTCCTCTGAAGTTTTTCACGACACTTAGCTACGGCTCATACCAAGATGGTATGGCTCATACCATGAGTCGTATGTTGGCCCCACACTTGTGCATTTCTCTGAATTCTACTATGATAGCTTGGTACGGATTGTATTGAGACACGTAGCAAGCCATTTTTGTCAATTTTCTTCTCCTTTTTTCACAATCCAACTCCCCGAACTGATTTCCTTGAAAACAAATTTAAATAACCTTGTATCTATATAAACACACCTAAGTCACAACATATTTTCTATGTTTTAAGCGTAAAAAATGTTGTAAAACCACAACACATCAAGCATACACATGATGTAGCATGATCTTATTAGCCGTTAAGGCGAATCTTGAGGATTAGGTTCATAGAGTTGAGCATACTATGAGACATGAACATACATAACGAGTTTCATAACATGAAGCTGAGATTTATGGCATCATAGAGTAAGACTGGGATTACTGTCTGAAGCAGTTGATTCTCATTTTGAAAATCTAAGTTTGAGCGTGGGAATAGAGTACTTGGACCTTAGACGTGGTCATGGCATGATTACATACGGACATGATTAGAGTGTCATATTGATTGAAGTACAAGGAAAACACCTGAATAAGAACGAATCGACATCCTATAGTTATTGCTCTTGAACTTTTCACAATTGGAAACTCAGTTCTTGACTTGGTCCTTAATCTTATCATCTCCCCTTAGCTCAAAATCATCATTCTAAGACTTTGGACCTCTTCTCTAGTCTAGGCTATAATTGCTAACTCTTGGGGGGTCGGAGTATTACTATACATATGGATTCTAAACTCTTCCTTGCAACTCCACTTGTCAGTACTAAAACTTATGCTATGGTTTCTTTCTTGGGTAACCCATAGCCTCTCTTTAGTCTCTAAAGCTATCACTGAGGGTTTCATACCCTTCCTGCCTTATCAACCTCATATATCTAGTCTGCTAACCACTCAATATAGGATAAATCTTATACTAAGATGCTTAAAATTATATATATTATTTAAAATTCTCTAGCTTCAGCTCTTTGGGACACCATATAGTACATACCTCTCATCTTCACACTTCTCAACTCAAGACTCATAAACTAGGAACACATATAGCTTTAGGAGCTCAGAATCTAGTGTGACTACCTACTACCTTGGTGCATGATAACGCTCAAACTTACACTTCCTGGCCAAGTATGAAGCGGACGTTGTCAATAAAGAACCCAACAAAGAGGTTTGGGTCGAACCCACAGGGATAGGGTAAGATCTAGATTAATGCCGGTAATTGAATTGTTGGTGAGTTATCTCCAAATTGGGGGGTTTTCAAAGAAAACAATATTAAAGAAAGATTATAATTGTGATTGATATCAAGATTTTCAAATAACTAGGGTAAGTGTTCCCTGTGGGTTCATAACTACTTTGAGTATACACATGTGATCAATCCCAATGTTTACTTGTAGAATTGATAACTAGAGTTCAGCCAAACGACTGATTCTTCCCTGTGGATGAATTTACTCAATCACCGGGTCAGGTCTCATGAGCGATTTCAAATTAACCGTTATCAATAAGTTCCAAATTTTACTATCCTGCAACTAAAGCTCAAGTTAATACAATGATCATAAAGACTAAGGCATTGTTGTAATTCTCTTTTCCTAATCTCTACTTCTCTAGGTTCAAGCAAGTAAAGAATTTGAGAAATTCTAACATTGTACACAGTTAAGAAACATTTAAAGATGAAGAGAATACAATACAAGCGTTTAGCATTGGTTGTGAATCACTTTTTGTAACCCTATTTCGTTAATCTACTATGGTTCCCACAATCCCTAGTTGTGGAGGTTTTAGCCTCTCATGTTTGTAAGCTTACAGTTAGCATTCATAGACAAACACATAATTAAATACTTACAATAATAATTGGAAGAAAACCTGATCTAAAGATCAAAGAACAATCTGAAGAACAATGGATGATATCAAGAGTTTGATCCTAAGAATTGCTCTCCAAAACTTGATAAAAATTCACAAATATTATTCTTCACACGGCTCTCCTACTTTATTTATATGTTCTCTGACTAAAATAAAACATAAAATCTATTTATACAGACACTAGAAACCTTTTCCTAAGCTAACAGGGAATTTTCCATATCTGTCGCCAACTGTATAACGACTAAACCTACGACCCATGGCAGGATTGTACGGGTGTTATCTTCTTCTCGTACTTCCTTGGCTGCTGAATATTTTTCTAAATGTTGGTAAGCTGGAATGACTCATACCACAGTCCTACGAGTCGTACAATTCATCTGAGGCTTGTCCCTAAGAACTCAGACATCTTCTGAAGTTTTCCATGAGTGTTGTGGTATGCCTTTTACCTTCCTCCTACGACTCATACTACTTGTTGTTTCTGAAGTTCTACCAAGTCTTGAAGAATTACTTGAAGTTCGCCATGGCTCATGGTACGGATCGTATGTGGTTGCTATGATTCGTGAGTCCACTTGTACCAAGAGACTGCTTTTGTGCAAATTTCTCTGAACAATTTCACGAATCCAGTTACGGCTCGTATTGAGAGTCTTATGTTGCCTTACTCTTATTCCAGCCTTCTGACTTTCACCACGATTCTCAGTATGGCTCGTATAATCAAGGTAGGGTTCGGTCGGAGTACTTGGCTGATTTTCTAAATTTTAGGCCTCTTTTGCACATTTTTTCTCCAACACTTATTTTTCCTGAAATCAAAGAAAAACTGCCTCATATCCATATAAACATACCTAAGTCTATGCTATTTTCTCAATTTTAAGCATCGAAAGTGCTGTAAACTCACAGCACATCAACACCCTCAAATTAAGATTTTTTCATGTCCTTAGGCAAAGAAAACAAAAACTAAACACGACGCTTAACTAGAAAATAAACCTAGGATACTACAGTCAACAATCAATCAAAACTTGCACTATGAACTCAAAAAGCTTTTGACCCTTTTTCCCATGAACCAAATCAGTACATGCACATTAAGCAACCATAAAACATGATAAATAGGGATCAAGGTATGTTGTCTAGCTATTAATAAATGGTGAAGTCATCACCAATGGTTTACACACAGACCACCGATAGAATTAAACACAAACCATGTACCCTCACAGCAAATGAAGTCCCCCACTCACAGATATAGTAAAATATGAAACATGAGACTGAACAATTAAGACTCTCACCCTCACAAAGAAGTTCCAAATACTGCATATCGCATACCATAGGCTTGCTCTTATTTTCTCTGCTTCGGTTTGTCAGATGGTTAGGCTAGGATCACTGTAGGGCTTGCTTCAGCTTGTAATGTATGCTTTCAAGCTGGGTATGGTAGAGATAGAATCTGTTTAGTAACTAAACCCCTCCTTGGCACTACCTACATGTGGCTTCATTCTTTTTCACTTTTTCACCCTTCTTTTCCCACTTTTCCCTTCCTTTTCACCCTTTTTATGCACTTGTATGAGTGTGGTGTGTTTCTTCAAACTTTTATGTATCTTTCTCTTTTTGTATTTTCTTCTTCCATTTTTTATTTTATTTTTCTTTTGTCACACCACACCTTATTTTTCACCTCTTTTCCTTTCTCTTCCTTTTTCACCTTTCCACTATTTATGCACCCCTAATCTTAGACACCCTCAACTTAGGCATTTTGCCTATGTTAAGGTTCACAATGTTCAAGGAGGGACCAGAGGAAAAACAGTTCCATTATGAAAATGGGTATGGTTAATTGGTTAATCAAAGAAAAATAGTTCATTTAAGGCTCAAAATTGGGATCAAAGAAATCATATTATTTTGGTAGGGTTATTTAAGCTAAAAAAGGGCTAAACAAAAATGGCCTATGATCCTTTCCTAACCAACAATCCTAAAACCTATCTAAAGACCAAGCGGGCAAGTTCGATCCTCTACACAGTGTTGAACTAAGTATTAGACCTTACTCACTCATGGTACATGTCTTGCATTCACTCTACCTGTCCGGTTTATACATGGATTAACAAAACCTATTCATGCCAATACACTAAATGACATACAAATATCCACAGAACTCATGCATTGCAATCAAAAATTTAAAAACAGGATCAATTTTTACAAATCCAAAACTAGTTCAATTTATTGGTTGAGTACTACTAAACTACTTTCTAATTAAACAAAAATCACAAAAATAAAATCGTAAACATGCCAGTTCTACTAGATAGCATGCCCGAGGGAAAAGAAACACAACAAGAAAAATCTTTGGATGAATCAAAATCCCAAAAATTATAAGTACACCCCTCCCCTTTTTAAAAAGCATGCTTCATCCCCGAAGCATAGAATGTAAAAACAGAAGGAAGGGAACATACCTACGGCTGCTCAGACTTCACCATCCATGGGTTGCCTCCCATGCAGCGTCTGATTTAACGTCAAAGCATGACATAACTTTTTGTGATTCTTCAGACATCATCAAGGTACACTGCCTTGATTCCTCTTATTTCCTTTGTCTCTCGTAGATATAGTTTTATTCTTTGTCCGTTCACCTTGAACCTTTTTCCCTCTTTATTCTAAAGTTCCACTGCACCATATGGGGACACATTCACAATTCTGTAAGGTCCCATCCACCTAGATTTCAATTTTTCAGGATGCAAATGGAGCCTTGAGTTGAATAATAGGACCAAATCACCTGTGTTGAACTCCCTTTTTGCAATCTTCCTATCGTGATAAATCTTCATTCTTTATTTATAAATGGTTTCACTCTTATAAGCTCTAAGTCGGAATTCATCTAACTCATTGAGCTGGTCAAGTCTCAACTTGGTTGCTTCATTCCAGTTTAAGTTCAGCTTTTTCAGAGCCCATAATGCCTTATGCTCTAATTCAACCGACAGATGACATGATTTTCCATAGAGAAACTGATATAGAGATGAACAAATAGGGGTCTTACAATCTATTCGATAGGCCCACAGTGCATTATCGAGCTTCCTAGACCAATTTGTCCGATTAGTATTCACTGTCTTGGCAAGAATGATCTTTATCTCCCTGTTTGAAACTTCCACCTGCCCACTTGAATGAGGATGGTAAGGTGTTGCCATATTATGCCCGACACCATATTTCTTCAATAGGGTTCTAAAGAGACGGTTACAAAAGTGTGATCCACCATTACTGATGATTGCTCTGGGAATACCAAATCTAGAAAATATGTGCTTCCGCAGAAATGCTGTGACACTTTTGCCTTCATTGTTAGGTAGTGCAATATCCTCCACCCATTTAGAGACATATTCCACCACCATCAATATGTATTCCATCCCATATGAGCTAAAAAATCGTCCCATGAAGTCTATACCCATACATCAAATAAATAAACTTCCAGAATATGGGTCAATGGTAACTCATGCTTGCGAGTAATGCCACTATGTATTTGACATTGATCACATGCCTTGGCATAATCATAGGCATCTTGGTGAATAGAGGGTCAGTAATACCCACATTGCAGGATTTTATGTTCAATTAGGATAGCACTGTGATGACTCCCAATTGGGGATGAGTTACAGGCTTCCAGAATGCTTAACGTTTCTACCTCTAGCACACACCTACGAATGATCCCATATGCATAGATGTGAAATAAGTATGGTTTATCCCAATAGTATCTTCAGGAATCAACTAAAAAATTCTTCTTTTGCTGGGGAGTCAAGTCTATTGGGATTATGTTGCTGACTAAATAATTTGCAAAGTCAGCGAACGAGGGAATCAAGTCCTGGGATGCAGCTAGTACCTACTCATCTGGGAAAGCATCTTCGATATCAATTCCTTTTCAGTCTTTCACCTCAACTAAAATTCTTGAAGATACAACACCCACCTAATCAACCTAGGTTTAGCATCCTTTTTATACATCAGGTATCTTAAATCGGCATGGTCTGTATTGACAATCACCTTAGTTCCAAGCAAGTATGCTCGAAACTTCTTGAATGCAAAGACCACTGCTAACAACCCCTGTTCCATGACAGTGTAGTTCTTTTGGGTTGTGTTGAGTATTTTACTAGCGTAATAAATAGGATGAAAAATCTTTGCTCTCTGTTGGCTTAAGATAGCACCGAGAGAAACCCTGCTAGCATCACACATTACTTCAAACAAAAGAGATCAATATGGAGCTATGATAATAGGAGCAATGGTGAATTTCTCTTTCAATCACTCAAAAGCCTTTAGACATACCTCATCAAATACGAACTTCACCTCCTTCTCAAGAAATGTGCACAATGGTTGTGCAATCTTTGAAAAGTCCTTGATGAACCTCCAATATAATTCTACATGCCCTAAAAAGCTTCTGACCTCTTATACGGAACAAGGTGGTGGAAAACCTGCTATATCTTTATTTTTGCCTTGTCCACCTCAATCCCTTTCCCAGAGATTTTGTGACCCACCACTATTTCTTCCTAGACCATAAAATGACATTTTTCCCAATTTAGGACCAGATTAATTTTTTTGTTCAACACTTTGCCTAAGTGATTAAGGAAAGATTCGAATAAGTTACCCACAACTGAGAAGTCGTCCATGAATACCTCAATGGTGTCTTCCACCATATATGAGAATATCGACATCATGCAGTGTTGGAATGTGGCCGGTGTATTGCACAATCCAAAAGGCATTCTCCTGAAAGCAAATGTTCCATATGGGCAGGTGAAGGTAGTCTTTTCTTGATCTTTTGGGTCTATAGTGATCTAATTGTACCCTGAGTAGCCATCAAGAAAATAATACCAGCCTCTACCTACTAATCTGTCAAGCATCTGATCCATGAATGACATTGGAAAGTGGTCCTTCTAGGTCTAGTGGTTTAGCTTCCTAATCCATGCATACACACCATCCTATGACTAGTCTTGTAGGTATCAGCTCATATTTCTTATTGGGTACCACTATGAGCCCACTTTAGAAAGGCACACACTATACCGGGCTTACCCACTTGCTATCCACAATAGGGTAAACTACAACAACATCTATCCACTTGATAATCTCCTTTTTCACTACTGTAACACCCCAAAACTTTCCTAGAACAAACTCAGAACTTTCAAAAAAAAATCAGAAGAAACCAGAAAAGTTGCCTCAGAATGACCGAGACAACGAGTCGTGGTTAGCTCCAATGACCCATTTTCTCAATCGTGGTCAGCCCTGCCTTGGTCCTTCAGGAACCAATGGGACATGGAATGACCCGTTGTGAGAAACAACGAGTCGTCTTGTCACTCGTTGGTCCCCAGCTAAGAACTCCCTTTTCCAAGAACCCATGACTCAACCAACGAGTCTTTATGTGATAAAACATCTCGTCGTGTGAGTCATTAGTTGGGATTCCCAAAAAGCTCCTTCAATGATAACGAGTGGCAACAACGACCCGTTGTATCACACAATGAGTCATTGTAACCACCCGTGGTGTCAAGTTCAGGGATCTTAAGAACTTCTTTAGTGGAGGTAATGACTCGACAAAATGACCCATTAGGTCTACGAAAGAGTCATTGTGTTGCCCGTTGTTAGGCTTCCCAGATTTCTCTTCCAGTGGATACGAGAGGAACCAACGACCCATTAGTTCATCCAATGAGTCATGGTCCCTCTTGTTGTTAGTTCCAGTGAGCCCAGAACCCAAGTCCCAGGACCTACGACTGGTCGCAATGAGTCGTGGTCTCAACCAACGACTCGTTGAGGGACCCATTGGTCCCTGTCGGCAGTTTTTTCCAGATTTTTCCCTAGGGATATTTTTGTAATTTTTAACATTTTTAATCCCTAAACTAATTCATTTTGGGAACATTTAGGAGAGAATTTAAGGTGTTGATCGACTTAATTACTCTCATTCTTCTCAATTCATGACTTTCAGAACGTAGAAGTTCCAGGCAGACATTGTAGAGCTAAGCTAGGGCTTCTAATTTTATTCAGAATTCTCTAGATTTTTTTCCAAGGGTTCTACTCCAGGTATGTGGGAATTCAACAAGGGAATTGTTCTTCCCTTGTGTCCCCAAAACCCTTTCTTAATCTTCTATCAGTTATAGCCCGATGGTTTTGAAATGTAGAAAGTTTTTAGACAGAATTCTATAAATTTCAGGTGGAATATTACCCATGTTATTAGCTGCTATATTTTCCCCAATTTTTAGAAATAATGTGGAAACTAGCTTCAGGTAAAATGATTTAGCCCTAGCTTTGGCATTCAGTGAATTAGAGTCTTGCATATTTGACTAGTTCTTCATGTTGCTCGATTCTATCAATATTGCGATTCCCTTGTTGTTAAAATAAGTTGAAACCTCAGTCAGATGTATGCTAGTCCAGTTTCAGTCAGAATATGAGTATACTCAATATTATTCAAAAATGTCAGTTGATCAGTTTGACTATAGTCTTTCTTGAGATGTCAGTGGTGCCTCCCAATTATTAGTATTTAGACTCATATATCAGTTATTAGATTTTAGTTGGTTCTTTAGACAGTTATGACTCT
Organism: Datura stramonium; assembly: GCA_018107945.1. Classification (NCBI taxonomy): domain Eukaryota; kingdom Viridiplantae; phylum Streptophyta; class Magnoliopsida; order Solanales; family Solanaceae; genus Datura; species Datura stramonium. The sequence continues at coordinate 77,254 of JACEIK010006487.1, forward strand.
TCCAAATAAGAAGCTCTGACCAGTCTCAGAACCACCAGCTTCAGTTTTAGTTTGTTCTTTTAGACGGTTATGACGCTTCCAGATAAGCAACTCTAGCCATTCTTAGAACACCAGTTACAGAATCCAGTCCTTATAAGACTCTCAAGATACTTCCAGATAGGTATCTCTTAATTAGTCGTGGACCCTAGATTCGAGCTATAAGCTTAGTATTCAAACTAGGACTATCTAGTGGGAGTAGGACTTAGCACCAAGCGGACCGGGTTACCAGTGCACCCATGTTTCTAGAACTATGTTGCCACCTCAGTTATTTTATTAGCCATATGGCCCCAGACTTTTGATCACCCAGCCCATGCCTTTATACCCTGGCAAGGTATATTGGGTTCTACCAATGGGGTGTATACATCGGACTCCACGTCTAGCTCACGTGGTTATATATCAGTTATAGACTCTCCCACTAGTTAGTATAGTTTCAGTTTAGCTCAGCTTAATACAGTTTCAAATTTACTCAGTTCAGTTTAGTTTAGTATAGTTAGCTTAGATCAGTATCTCATATTCAGGGCATGTTTGTGACCACCAATCAGGGTCATTATTGACCATCTCAGTTATATTTCAGTTGTTTAGTTTTCAGTGTTATAGTTGTTTATTACATGTAATTATAGTTCAATTATTTGTTCTTGATGTTATATTTTTTCCCACTTACTCAGTACATTCAAAGTACTGATGCATACCTTCTATGTTGTATCATATCATGATATAGGCGCAGGTTCTCAACCTCAGCATCATTAGATGATTCCCTTCCGGTGATATCAGCAGTTGCAGTTGGTGAGTCCTCATCTTTCGAGGATGATATTTTATTATTCAATTATTTCCTTTCAGTTAGACTTTAGAGTTAGCTGGGGGCTTGTCCCAGCAACTCATCATTTGTAGATGGCTTTCAAACATAGACTCGGACATTCAGTTTTGCTTTCAGATGTGTGAACCTTTATCATTTAGCTTTTCTTAAATGGTTTATTATTTAAGCTTCCTCTATGATTACTCAGATTACCAGTATTATGATAGAACATAGGTTGGCTTGGGGTTACTTTTGACTCCAAGTATCATGTCTCGTCCAGGGTATAGACTCGGGTTGTGAAAACTACTTCTTGCATTATTGGATTCAGGTGTTGCTGATGCTCTATACTTGGTGTGCAGTTTGGCTCGCGTTCTATTTAGTGAGTACATATCCCTGGAGGGATCCCAATGATATAAGCTATTGTCCAGCCAATTGCCTTTTTGTGCCTTTTTAATACTGTGACCAAAGCTTCTACTTGCCAGTCTGTCAAATCTGTTGCAATAATCACTGGCAATTTTTTGTCTTCACCCAAGAATGCGTATTTGAGATGGGGAGGTAGTGCCTTTAGTTCAAGGACTGGAGGTTCCTCTACTAATGGATTTGCTGGCGAAATCAAACTATTCTTCAAATCAAGGTCTAACTTCTTTGTTCTGAAGTTATATGACCCCATTCCATCTAGGGCATTCACAAGCTCCGTGTATCCCGGTACCCTATCTACTTCATAGTTTATCAAGACAGATGCTAGTGTGTCAATATTCATCATCTCTCACTCGGGAACTAGCAGCCTCTTGTCTTCCATATGGGTGTTTGCAAAGGTAGCTCCCTTGATGTTGGCCTAAATGAATCACAAAAGAAAAACAAAGAAAACGTAAACGGGGAAATAACAATCAAACGTCAAATACAAGCAATCAATCTAATCTTAGTCGCATTCCCCAACAACGACGTCACTTTTTGATAATTCTCAAACTCACACTTCCTGGCAAAGTATGAAGCGAACATTGTCAGTAAAGAACCCAACAAAGATGTTGGGGTCGAACCCACAGGGAATAGGGTAACATCTAGACTAATACTGGTAATTGAACTTGTTGGTGAGTTATCTCCAAATTGGGGGGGTTTTCAAAGAAAACAATATTAAAGCAAGATTATAATTGTGATTGATACCAAGATTTGCAAATAATTAGGGTAAGTGTTCCTCATAGGTTCATAACTACTTCGGGTATACACATGTGATGAATCCCAATGCTTACTTGTAGAACTGATAACTAGGATTCATCCAAACGACTGGTTCGTCCCTATTAGATGACTTTATTCAATCACCTGGTCAGGTCTCATGAGCGATTTCAAACTAACCGTTATCAATAAGTTCCAAATTTAACTATCTTGCGACCATAGCTCAAGTTAATACAATGATCATAAAGACCAAGGCTTTATTGTAATTCTCTTTTCCTAATCTCTACTTCTCTAGGTTCAAGCGAGTAAATAATTTGGCAAGTCCTAACGTTGTACACCGTTAAGAAACGTTTAAAGATGAAGAGAATACAATACAAACATTTAGCATTAGTTTTGAATCACTTTTGTGTAATCCTATTTCGTTAATCCACCATGGTCCCCACAACTCCTAGTTGTGGAGATTTTAGCCTCTCATGTTTGTAAGATTACAATTAGCATTCATCAACAAACACAAAATTTAATACTTACAACAATAATTGGAAGAAAACCTGATCTGAAGTTCAAACAACGATCTCAAGAATAATGGCTGAAATCAAGAGTTTGATCCTAACAATTGCTCTCCAAAACTTGATAAAAATTCCCAAATATTATTCTTCACACGCCTCTCCTACTTTGTTTCTATGTTATCTGACTAAAATAAAACATAAAAGCTATTTATACAGACATTAGAAACCTTTTCCTAAGCTAACAATGATTTTTCCATATATGGCGACGACTGTATAACGACTGAACCTACGACCCATAGCAGGATTGTACGGGTCGTACCTACTTCTTGTACTTCCTTGGCTGCTGTAGATTTGTCTAAGAGTTGGCAAGCTGGTATGACTCATACAACAGTCCTATGAATCGTATAATGCATTCGTGGCTTGGCCTTGAGAACTCTGACATCTTCTGAAGTTTTCCACGAGTGTTGTGGTACACCTCGTACCTTCCTCCTACAACTCGTACTACTTGTTGTGTCTGAAGTTCTGTCAAGTCTTGAAGAATTACTTGAAATTCACAACGGCTCATGATACGGGTCGTATGTGGTTGCTACGATCTGTTAGTGCACCCGTACCAAGAGATTAGCTTTGTGCAAATTTCTCTGAACAATTCCAAGACTACAGTTACGGCTCGTACTGAGAGTTGTATGTTGCCTTACTCTTATTCCAATCTTTTGAATTTCACCATGATTCTTAGTACGACTAGTACAATCAAGGTGTGGCTCATACTGAGATTTGTACTTGGCTAATTTTCTGCATTTTTAGGCCTCTTTTGCACATTTTTGCTGCAACGCTTATTTTTCCTAAAATCAAAGTAAAAGTGTCTCATATCTATATAAACATACCTAAGTCCATGCTATTTTCTCAGTTTTAAGTGTTGAAAGTGTTGTAAACTCACAGCACATCAGTGCACATCTTCTTTTCTCACATTCAAGGCTCTACTTCACCTACTGACTTAGCTTCCAATCACCTATACTTAATCTTTTTCTAACACATAGACATGTCATCGTGATCTTCTACTCTTGTTCAAATATGCTCTGAGTTATCTTTACCAACAACTCTCCCTCTAAATACTACCAGGGAATCTACACAAAACTTATTACTCTTTGGTCAACACCAAGGGATTTGTAATTCCATTACTTACCTTATGGATACATGACTATGGATACATACTTCCCTCAATCACCGTCTCTATTTTTGACTTCCACACTTCTAGCTTCATATTTTTGGCTCTAGGTTCATGTTACTACACATGGCTCTCACAATCCAAATCATACTATCCTAAGGGTGACAATACTACCCAAGCACTTAGAGACACACTCTCCCACTAAGGGTTCCATGTGCATTAAAGTTTCAGAGGGGGGGGGTTGTGAGCACTTCTTACTGTAGGATCAACGCACGATTCATGAGAACAAAAGTGCATTCTTGTGATGTGTTATACTTAACTGCAATAATGGGCTCCTTTGAAGCCCTTATGCAGTTCCTTAACTTTTTTGTTGGCTCTATCTGAGAGCACCTCACTAATAGGAATCTAAGCTTTTTTGTTTCTATCACGTCGAAGATGAGGCATAGTCAATGAAATTGGAACAATGCACGAATCTATAGAAATTTCTTATGGCACAGCTCTATTGCATGATAATGAACATGGAAAAATGGAAATTTCCTAAAATGTCTCGTAGCCTCTTCCTCATAAATGTGGTGCGCTTCATACCCATGAAAAAGTCTCTACTTAAAGTGTCTTTGAAGCACACTAGGACATACCTAAACCTGATGATTTAATACCAAATTTATCACGCCCCGAGTCTACACCCTGAATGCAACATGATGCTTAGAGCCACAAGTGACCCAGAGCTAACCTACAACATGGCATAACACTATTATGATTTGAATTTTAAGTAAACTGAGAAGAAGCTGGTTGAAATTATAAAACAACTATTTATAAGTAATTAAATAATCCGAGTTAAGTAAATAGATACGGAGTCTGATATTAAACACAAAGCTGACATACTAACTGATTATCTGTCTGAAGGACTCTATTAACTGATGAGTGATCTTGGGCAGAATTGCATGCCCAAGTGATACTAAAATTCTTCATTTCGACTTGTTTATCTATTGTTATATGTACATTCTCATGTAATTCTTTGATAAATGTGAATTTATACTAACCAACATGATTAGTGTTGTTTTGTAGGTAAAAGGAATTTTTGGAAGCTAATCTACAAGTTGGTGAAATACGGGAATGGACTTGGAAGAAAGAAGTGGAAGTTCACAAAGGAAGTTGGCAAAAATAGGGGCTCCGCGATGGCGCCGTGTCACGCTACCATCGCGGAGGCATTCTGCCTTGGATGAATTATTTATGTCAAATTCC